>OMLP01012617.1:31952-74626 GCA_900302685.1 Spondyliosoma cantharus
CGAGCTCACACACACACACACACACACACACGCACACACACACACACACACACACACACACACACACGCACGCACACACACACACACACACACACACACACACATGCACACGCACACACACACACACACACTCACACACACACACACACACACAGATTCCCCACTGGCATTTAAGAAAGCCATCTTCTCCATCACCTTAGCAGCAGTATGAGAGCCTTGAGAGTGATATCTACGTTCTCTGTGTCTGATGGTTAGGCTTAAACATCCCTCCTTGGTCCATTAGCGAGGTCACCAAATAATCAGGAGGAGGTAAAAGAAGCCCGAGACCTCCGGTTCTCTATTATCCCACTGGGACTGTGTTGGGGGCAATAAAGTGGTGTGCAGAGAACGAAAGGAATGGTGGATATTCTGGAGAGAACAGAGGAAAGCAGGGGCCTTTACGAGATCTGTGCATGTGTGTGAAATAGAGACATTACGCTTTTGTGCATTCAGGCGGTGGCAAAAGTGTACGTCTTCAATCTGCTGAAAGGATCATTTCTGCCAGAGGGAATGCTTATTTTCAGCATGCCCTCTACCTCAAAGAAGATAGATTTTTACATGCTGTTATCAGCCACGGTGTTATTTTCGCTCTCCCTCCAGATGCCATTTGGTTTCATTCAAAAACAACAATCCAACAATATCAAAACCCCAATTCCTGTGATGGTGCTGAAATGCAACCCACAAGGGAACACAGGCTGTATGTTTACGACACACTTGCTGGGCTTCATCTAATAATAATATGAACATTTAAATGAAACACCTTCATCATTCCTATATAATTGAGCATTGTGAATTAATAAACACACTCACAGAGTCATTTGTGTGTATGAGCTCAGCCAGTTTCACCCAAATCTTTCACTAAAGATTCTGATATAAAGAGCAGAAGTCTTGCATTAGCCAGCACTTCTCACAGACTGTTCAGGCCCTCCGCGGTTATGCACTGCGCTACCTCATTTCATGCTTCTCAGCTGAGGAAGGCAGTTTTTCCAGCTGAATGTTTTCTCTAAAATGATAACAATGAGGTGCTGAGGAGACACAACGGATTCTTATAACCTGTTTTGAGTGGTATTTGAGTGATACCTGTACAGCTACGGGTTATCAAGCCAAAGCAAACACTCACTCACTCACTCACTCACTCACTCACTCACTCACTCACACTCACCACAGCAAGATCCACTCCATCATTCTCCTTCACTCTCTGTATGAATGTAGAACCACCAGATGATTGATGGGATGCCCCTCACCAGTTATGGTGAAATATTTAAATCGCATCCTGAACACACACAAATGTAAACATGTCTTCCACTATATATGGAAAATACCGTGCTTTGAATACAGACAGTTGAAGCAGAGAAAACTTCTTTTTAACTTTCCCCCCTCCTGCAGTTTCCCCTGCCGCAAACACAGTGTTAGCAACATGGCTGGCACCAGCAGCCTGGCTACTGTCTGAAGCAAAAAACATCGATCTCAGTGCTATGAAAAGTAAAACTGCCATTTATATAAATGAGTATGATCTAGTAGACAGACTGCTGTTTTTTAACCGCCTCGAGTCCCAGTAGTCAGAGGGAACACGTGTCAGCGGGGGAACACGCAACACTGGGGCTCTCCATCGAAGGAATGCCCATCTGTTCCCCCTTGTGTCACCTTGGTTTTGATTGCTCTCCCTCTTCACCCTGTTTACCTCCTCCAACAGCGGGTTACTTTTTCTGCTGCACTTCCTTTGAGTCGCAATTCGTTGTTCATTTCTTTTCCAGGAAACGCTGAGCCCAGTGGCAGAGCTAATAGCATAAAGAGAGGTTTATAGGGAACCAATCTATACGTAGATATGTCATTTTTCTATAGCCCTTACAGAGTGCAAACAGTCTTTTACCTCTGAATAGGTGAAAGTCAAAAGAAAAGATAAATGTGCCGTATTCACACCGGTCACGATGCACCTGCTCTCTTTTTCCGTAAAGACATCAGAGTCAAGTCAGTAAGTAAGATACATGGAAGGTTGCTGACTTTTTAAATGTTGATCCAGTAACTAGTAGGCCTAACTTCTGTAGAATCCTCTGTGAGGCAGGAGCAAAAGGTATGAAGTAGTAAAGTATTTTGGTTTTGGCAGAACATAAAAACTCCCACATCATCTCTGAGATCGTTCTGCTTGGTGATGTGCATGAGTGACCCAACAAGAATATCATCACAATCCCCTCTACCACCTGCACCGCCTAAATATAGATGGAGAGTAAAGAGCATGAAATATACCAGCATCAACAAAAAAAACCAGACATTTTTGTTGGAAGATGCGTTCTGTGTTTGTGCTGTTGTTGCACAGATTTGTGTTTGTGTAGCACAGTGCAGGATTAAGTGTTATATTAGCTTGAAGCTCAATGTGCTGTACACAGATGTAAACTGATTGTGTTCAAGTACAATAATCACTTCAGTCTACATTGTTCATTCTCATGTGAAGCCAATACTGGTTATTGGCCAGCACACACATTGTCTGACTCGGCTAAGTTGATTGATTGTGATTGTAACAAAGGCTCATTATGTATTCTGACAGTAACACAATTCATAGCTCGTATTCCCCAAAGAATGCATCGAATGGTCTTTGCTTTTTTGTATTTGCCATCGACACACTAATGATTATTTTGTGGATTTTTTTTTCTACTAACTAATTTATAGGTGGGATAATGAGCACGACTGGGACACGTATCCCAGCACAGACAGCATGCTTCAAACTAAGAGCTTATTTGCTAACACTTTGTGGGCATTTATTTGTCTTTCGGAGGGAGACGGAGAAGGGTTGAGATGTGGCAAAGGGCCCGGGCTGGGGACAAACCCTGGCTGCAGCGGTCAGGCCTCAGCCCAGTGGTAGCAAAACAGACCATAACTGCTTTACGTAGAGATTTGCCTGCTCTCCATCCTAACGCATCAACTACAGCTTGGTCAGCTGCCCTACTCTTTTAACTTCAACCCTGTAGTCGCACCTACAGCGCCACTAGGTAGCCAGTTAGTTAGAATGGGGTCATTGTGTTATGTCACCAAATAACAGGTGCGAATGATCAACACAGCTCCCAAAAGGACCTCCCCTCCCCCGTGCGCCTTTGTTTTTTAATAGAAAGCAAAAGTCTCCTGACAGCTCTGTGTGGTGTTCATGCGTTGAACATTCAGGCTCAGCATGCAGAGTGTTGATGGTTCGGAAGATTTTCAACACGCAAATGGTTCCAGCAAAAGATCGCAGGGCTTCACACTGGTTTGGGAAACTGTTTTAAACAGTCGCATAGCAACAGCGAGTCAGGTTTTAGAACCAACAGACGGATAATAAACAACCAAGAAGCAGTTATCCTAGAAAAAAAAACAACACAAACTGTTGCACATGAAGCTGCACAGATGTTTAATACCCAACAGCGACAGGAGTCAAACTTCCCTGATTTAGTTTGACACAAACAGTAAATCATTCTACTCCTTCACTGGTTCCCCCCGTTTGCTCTTCACCCCACTACCTCTGACTTCCTACTCCTTCTTATCTTGTCTCCCTATTCCTCCTCTTTCTGTTCTCCTCCTCCTCTTTGCCTCCTCTTTCTTCCTCTTCTTTATTTTCATCATCCCCTCTGTCGCCCTCCACACATCTTAATCCAAAGGCTTTTCAGGGAGGAGGGAACTAATCCATTGCACATGTTCTTAAAATAAAAGGTGGAAGGACAACTAAAGTGGAGATGAAAGTGCAGACTCATCAGCAGAGAGGGGACATCTGAGGGAGCTGGAGTACAGGCTCTCACACTGTCAAAACTCTATTTTTAATGTGGTTACTGACTGCGAAATAGAAATCAGTCAAGTCAGAGGAAGAACGTGAGGCGCAGATGCACATGCGATGTTGAATCTGAGCGGTTGAGATGTAAAAAAAAAAAAAAAAAAAAAAAAGGAAAAAAAGATATTTATAGAACATCGGGAGTGTAGAGGGTCGAGCATGTCCTAGGGGAGCGGGTGAGTTCACAGTGAAAGTTCAGTTAGTAAATAAGTAAAGAGGTCTTATCAATATGAAAACAAGTCTGTGAGCTTGAAACCAGCTTTGCGGTTCATGTGTGGAGTTCTCTCTTTGATGTCTGGATCACAACGTGTTCAGGTGCAGGTTCAACACACAAAAAAACAAAATAATGAATACACACACCTGGCTCACATTTTTACACATTTGTTGGGTAGTCAAGTAAAGACGGCCAGTACTCTGATGACATTTAATCACTACATTCCTGCATATTTTCTTCAATTCCTTCTAAAACAACCTACAACATAGTTGTTATTCATTTTTTTCTATACTAGAGTAACAGATAAGCTGTACAGCCAACACTCCTGCCGAAGGTCAAATTCAACAAACTCACATTCAAAAGTTGCTGCCCTCAGTTCTGTGCATAAGGATAAACCTAACTGGGTGTTACTTTATATGATAGTGAAGACAATCCTGTCTCCTGGGTGGCATTAGGCGAAGTGGAGCATTAACTAGCTTGATGCTAAGCCACAGTTTGCCTCAATCAGGAAATGTGGATAAGTGGGGAAAAAACTAGGGAGCAACCTACTCATATTTATAGAAAAGCTTAAGTTAAAAATAACGCTGTTATTAAAAAATTATCAACGTTATAATACTACTACTAGTCAATGTGTCCTCATTCTGTATTTCCCCTCTTACTGTAGTATTTTCACAAGTTACGGGTACAAGAGTGGGGTCTGCCATTCCCACGCACTTGCAGCTAGCAGTAACCACGACAACAACAGACATCAGTCACATCAATGAAGTGAAAACGTCTGCACGGAGACCAAAGCATACAAAAAGATGATAACTACCCCGGCCACAGTCTGTTCACCCTGCTGCCAAAAGATAGAGAAGTATCCGCTGCCGTACCACCAGACTACGGAGCAGCTCCATTCCCCAGGCTGTGAGACTCTTCAATTCATCATCAACACAATGACAAAACAGTTACCTTGTAACCTTGTAAAAGGGCGGCCAACCCAAAATGTCAGTATTTGCAAACAAGCTAGCAAGTCTTACCTTTTTTTTTTTGCTGAGATTTACCAATTCAAATGCCAATGCTATCCTCCCCACATGCAGAACAAGTTGCCCCTGACACTATTTTGGAGGGGCATCCTCGTTGCATCTTGGGTTCCGCCCCGCCCAAGACGACTGTGATTGGTAGAGCCGTAACAAATCAGCGTTTTTCACACAAACACTTGAGATCCACACATACGTGACTACTGGACAGTGCGAGGTAGCTGCACGCAGGAAGCACAGCATTTGCTTGCAGACATTAAGTTCTTGGAAGCAATTAGAGCTAATGGCCGTGTTAATCAGCGTAATCACAGCCCCTGCTCACCTCAGTTATTCCAAATTTATTTTTGTTTAACCTTCCCATCTATCTTTCTCTCCACCTGTGCTCTCACCACAATGGAAACGTATGATTACGAGACCCGATCGTTAGAATTGCGTGAAAAGGTTAATGATGGACAGAGTCATTGCTTTGCCTCTTAGTAACATGAGTTATTATTAGAATGTTGACTATTTTCAGTGTACAAACGGGACAGGAAGGAACCATATTATGCAGAGATATTATGCAGTTTATTCACCTCTGGTGTCCGATGCCTGCTCGTCAAACTTGTTATTACTGTCAGTTTCATAGTGTAACGTTCATCATTAGCTGGGCATTTTTATAGAGCTATAGAGACAGCATCTGTAAACCTGCTGTCTCTGTATTGAGACAGAAGGATTTTCTCCCAGACTCTATCCGCATAATAAATGTCTCTAGAGATATTTCTGCTGACTGTTCTGCTGTGTTCATGTGTTTGTATATTAATACCGATCGAGCATGCCTGCTTCACCTCGATAAGAGTTTGGAGTTGACTCTTTTACTTCTGCTCATGTCTCAAGATCTCTTTACAGATGGGAAGTGGCCTCTTCTGGCTTTTGAATTTGAATAATTGAATCCTAACCAACCAATACCTAGTTTCAAACATCTGACTGACTTTTAGTTGTTGAAGTTTATTTGTTTGTTGTTGTGTTGTTTTAAGCCTCAGTTTATTGGTTTGCTCCAGGAAAGAAGTTTGGTTATAACTGATTACTTGCTGTACATATTTTTAAGGCTTTTACTAACACTAAACAACACAACATTATGTATTCATGTATTATTTTAGGTACAAACTACTTTCGGCATTAAAAGGGTACTCCACCAACAGCTGTCATGATGGTATCACAATTGATGCAGCAGAACCAGATATATACATTTTCATATTACATGTGTTCTATTTTCTTGTCACACTTTGTGTTATGACATAGTGGCCAGACTGTAAACACATCATCACATGATGCACATCGTGATGATGCCCAAGAGGCCCAGTGACTCTGGCAACTCCACAGCACCAGACCTTTCAAAGTGTTCAAACATGGAAGTTTTCTGTCCTGAACATTGCTGACTCAAGTGACATCACTTGAGGCAATTTGTCAGATTGCACAGCTAGAACCACAAAAGGCTTCATCATGTTTTTTCATATATGCAGTTGCACTCCTCAATCCAGTCTTTGATGTGTAAAATCAATTGAGTTTCCCTTTAAGCCTTTTGTTGACTGAAATCTCATCATGTTTATCTCTGTTCTCTTGTTTTTGTAACTATTTTTATTTCCTCTTCATCTTTTACCTTTAATAACAAACTACGGCAACAGAAGCGGTCCTGAAGTTTGCCCCACTGCTTAAATTCTTAATTTTGAGCTTGAAAAGGGGAGAGAATAGATGCTGTGAGAGATGTTGAAAGCCCCCCACTGTAGAGCAGCACCTAGTATTGGGTTGACAGGATGACGGGGATGGATGTGGGGCAGAGTGGTGGAGCTGATGCAGTAAAGAAGGGATTGATGAAGGCTGCCATGAGGAGAGGGGGTGATAGCGGCACAGAGCTGCACTGTACTACAGTAGGAGCTGCTGGTGGTGACAGATTGTGGTTCCGGCCGGCTGCTGGGAGGATGCCGGCAGGTTTTGGCCAGACGCAGCCAGTGGTCATTTCTGGGCCAAGTCAGTGACAGGCCTGCTGGGTAATGATATAATAAGTTGTATTTCATGCTCTTGAGTACATGCATATGTACATTATGTACTCCTTCAGATGACCTTGACTGAGCCTTAGGGGAGACAACATCCGAACACAATGAGATGTACAGAAGCTGAAAAGATGACACAATGTCTCGAGTGTTTGACTGTGCCAACGCTCCAGACTTCATTGTCAGACCGCTGAGCTGCAAAGCTCATTGAAAACCCGAGCAGCAGGTTGAATTGATTTCCTAAAGCCTCAGTATAATCTCTCCCTCTCTATCAGGGTTTCTCTCCCTCTTTACTTCCCCTCCTCTTGGACCTGACTCCACTCTTCCTCCGTTCTCCTACTCTTGAGTATAAACTGTAAATCTCTCCTCCACTCTCTCTATCCGTCACTTTGGCCTGCCTCGGCAATTGATTAGCGTCTGTCCACCCTAATCTTCCTCACATGGCAGACAAATGGCTTTTGCAGACCTGCAAACCTTGAAAAGTCCTGGAGTAAAACCTTGTTTCAAAGAAATGTTCAGCTCATGTGCATGTGGCAAAAACCAAATCTCTCATTGGCTCTTCTTCATAAGTAAATTGTTGCTTTTTGAATGAATATGTCTGTTGAATAAAAATAACACATTCAGAAAAGGATTTCTAGAGCAGTAAGAGTAATGTTAAGAGACAACAGTTACATTTTAAAGATTTTGTCAAATATTCGGGTACATGGCAAACTCAGCCAACAGTTGTATCACAAACAGTTTCTGTTTTAGCTAGTTTGCAACAATTTGCTATTGGCAGAAGCCAGGGTGCTGTGATTGTGTATAACATGGTGGTGGTGGATGGGAGCATGTGGACAGAGCAGACTGAAATATATCTACATGTTTAATGCTTGTTGAACAGGCGTATTGATCAAGTATTGGCTTTAGGGATGTGAAGGTTTAATTGCACTTACAGTTAGAGCCTGGCTGATGTACTGGTCAGCTGGTATTGCTGTCTAATGTTAATAAGGATAATATAAATTATAATTGTTGAATCCCTGGTGAAATGTATTGTTTTGTTGCACTGATGTCAGGTTGGAGGATAACATATCCTGCCTCCAATACATATCTTTGTCACGTCAAGTGTTTGATGAAGGGTTCAAGGGATTAAATTAAATTCAAGAGTGTTGCTGTCAATTTGTGAATTCTTTGCTAGTCACTTGAAATGACATGACACATTTGTTAATCATCCCCCTTCCACATACTTTTGTTGTAAGTTCTACTTTTTGGGTTTTTGGCAGGCCACACACTTGATGGTGAAGTGCTGCTTCCTCTCAGTGCTAGACTTCAGTACTGAACAATTACTCAAATTCACAAGGCATCACCAGATTTTTGTGTACTTTAGAGAGATAAAAAGTGTCACAAATCTTGGGAGTAGAGAAACAGGCTGAGGCAAAAATGAGCTCATAGGAGTAATAGCGTTAGACATGTAAATCTGAGGACAAATTAGTTCCACTTCGGCTTCAAACATCAACAGCAAGTCATGAAGTAAATCATTTTTCAAATAAACTAGGCTACTCAACTACAATGACATTTTTTATTTTCATGTGCATCATCAACACCATGAACAATGAAACCTAATGCAACAGTAATGCAATAAATATTGCAATCATAAAACAGTGGTTCTGTTGTTTTTTCTACCTCAAATGATGGTATTTAATCAACACCTCTCTGACTCTGGCACTGAAAATGATGTCTGATCTCCGCTGTTAGTTTTTAATGAGTCAGCATGAGGAGACCACTGAGGGTGCAAACCTGTTTGGTCATTACTGGTCTTTGCCGTAAGGCACATGTGTCTGTAGCCACCAGCTATATGGATACAAACAGAAGAGGAAACACTGCCAACATCAAGAGAGAACTTAATTAACATTCACAATTAACATGAATAACAAATGGACTACCAGGTGCTTTGACTACACAATTCAATTACTGCTTCTTACCGGCAACAGGATCAGTGAAGGTCAAGGCCGTGCCTTAATTATGTAGCATTGTGTGCATTATAATAGCACTGAGGATTATTGAGAGACAAAGGGCTCTCTTTAGAAGGTTAACCATGCATTCTGTGGTAGTGTTTAATAAGGAGAGTAAGAGAGGAGACTGTAAAACGTCACCTGCCAAACATGAGGAAAATGTGGCACTGATAGAAATAATTACTGTGGAGTATACTGGGTCTCTCTGCGCTGACAGTATGGGAAACAATAGCCCTAATGATACAATCATCATGATACTCTGCCTCACAGACACTCTCAGGGGCTAAGAAATGTTAGCCCCTAAGCTGTTATTTGCATAATAATAATATAGTTTGCGTCTTTTTCACGAGCACAGTGTTGAGACTGAGAATATTATATCTTGTACTGAATATTCACCGTGGACTATAAGCCTGACTGCATTGCGTTTGTGAACCAGTGTATCGTATAGATTAATGATTTGGCAGCAGGCCTCTTGGAATAATAACGCTGATTACATTCACACGTTGGGTCTGGTGTTAATGTAGCAAATGTAAAAATTCTAACAGGCTAAACTGAGATGGTGAACATGGTAAACATTATATCTGGTAAAAGTCAGCGTATTAATATTGTCATTGTGAGCCTGTTAGCACGCTGACTTGTGCGTTAAACTCAAGAGACTGCTGTGTCTAACTATAGCCTCACAAAGCTTTTAGTGTGGCTGTAGAATCTTACGTCCATGTCTTAATACATATAGACATGGAGCAGATCAGTGCTAATAAAACTCTGCAGCGAAGGCTGGATATCCTTTTAACGTGTCTGATACCTCTCACTGTCTCTGTGTTAAATCACCTGAATGCTGCTGCTAAAAATGTGCCTTTGATTGATGCCTATGTACTTGGCACTGATGTTAAATTGCATTTCAGTTTCTCTAGACTAGAAGGCACTCATTAAAAATAGCACCAGACTGCAATGCTGTTTAGCAGCCAATTTAGAAGACCCAGATAAAAGACTTTCCTTCTCAAAATATGAGATGTGTAGTGGCAAAAATCCAACACCTGTTACTTGGGATAAACAAGTGACACTAAAACCACATGGATTTGTATCGATTTCAGCCACCTTATCAGGAAAGAGACAAATGACAACAAAACCTCTCAGCTCTGTTGGTAGAGGTTATTAGGTGACATTAGAAAACTCAACAGTGGTGAAAACAGAGGCTGGTATGGTAGAATACAATTGGCCCCATTCCCAAAACACCCCTACCATTAACCATCCATTTTCCATGATCACACAGGCAGGTAGGAGGGTGGTGAGATTATTCTGTTATTTCAATTTATTATGAAATTATAACAAGCACAAAACAAGTTCTGATTTCTCAGGAGATAACTAGTTTGCTAGCTAACATTACATTGCATTTTGATGTATGTCAGTGTTCCATTCCCACCTTTGATGGCATGATGCCTGAATTTTCAGGTCCAGCAGCAAAGTTCCTGTACTTGGTAATAGTCCTCTAATATCAGAGCAGACTGGCAGTGAAGGAGCACAGGTTGCTGATGTGAGCCCATAAAACCCCACTAGTAACAAGGTAATAGACATTACATCACCTGCCCTGAGAGCGACGTCAGATATAATTGATAACATGAAGTTTTGAATACATTGCGAGCATCATTGCTTCTCTATCTCCACCAGATAAATGGTAAATGTCATGTCATGTCATGTCATCCATAATACCAGGATTGCGACAGCTGAACAAGGCACATTGGAAATGTCCAGTTGTTTCAATTTACATAAACACCTTCAACGGGTTGATCCATTTCAAAGGGGGATATTTCAACCACTACCCCTTGCAAGCACTGTTCTGAGGGGCAAGGGGGCGTTGGGGGTAAAAATTGGTCATGAGATTGGGCCTTGGAGGATGAAATGATGCATCACATGGAACAGAACAAAAGATTTGGACTGAAGTTGAGACCAAGAACTGGATCTGGTTTTACAAGTTAATTATCAGACACAGAGGTTAGCCATTCATGTCAGAGGATTTCATGGTTCAGTCTCAAAGAACAATGGCAAGAGATTAAACTGCAATCGCTCCGTCTTACTTTTCTGCATGCACACGTACACACGGTGACACACCTGAAATTCGACCAGCCATTCTCAGGCTGGGATATGACCTCTGGTAGATCAATAACATGGACTCAAACCTTATTTCTAAAGCCCAATTAATTACCTGTGGAATGAGGAAGAAGGACACAGTACTCCACCTTCAGACGTTGGTGGAAACAGTGATTCATAATTCATTGCCGTCTATCAAATTAGTGATCACTTCAGACCACAGTAGAGTTGTAATGACTGGTTGCGGCTGCCTCTTGTACAGAACAATGTGCCAACAAGTTGCTACGAGTGAATTATGATCTGGACCGGACGAGGCGCCAGTGCTAAAGATTTTCACAATTAAAAAATTCATGAAGAGATGGAAAAGCTTTGAATGGAGCAGGAGGGGCATAAACAGTGTGATCAATGCTCGCTCTTTGGTGGGCTAAATTTAGCCCCGCATTACCCTCCGTCCGTCCCACAAGTTGGGTTTATCTGAACCATTTATCAAAATCTGTGACAGGCCGGACATCGCAGCTGCAGTCAAGAAAGGGCTTTTCTGGCTGTTCGGGAGGCATGAAATCACCTGGTGAGCACCAGGATAACGCAGATGGATAAACTCTAAGTGGGAATATTAATCTTAGAGAAACATCTGTCCTTAGAGAGGGAGCTGCTGCTGACTCATTCTCTCTTTCTATCCCTCTCCTCACTGCTTCATCACACAACCCCCCCCTATCCTCGGCTCCATTTGTTTTTGCCTCTTCAATTGTTTTTTTTTTTGTGTGTTTTTGTCTGTCTTTGTTCCCATCTGGTATGGTATGGTCTGATATGGTCTGCTAATGTGCTTTCATGTTTCAGTAAACACCTACTGGGTGTACACTATTCTTTCGCTCTGCTACCGAAGTGGGGCGAAAATAAACCTGGGAGATCTTTTTGTTTTATTATGATAGCAGTCACGGTGCCTGGTGCAGTTTGTACAGTCGTTACTTGGGGAAGTTACCTCCACAGTATATCAATGCAAACACAGCTACATAATGTGATTAATAATTGAAATACCATGTTTATATTTTTGAAAGGTTTGCGACTCACATCCTTTCCTCTTTTTTCTTCAGTGACTCCCAAAACAACATCCCAATGAGGTTGCAGCCCATTAGAGACGTACAGGACCTGCATCGTTTGCAGTTTGGTTGGGTTTAGGCATGAAATAAACTTGGTGAGGTTTAGGAAAACATTGTGATTTGGCCTAAAATAACTATGTTTGTTTGACCCAACTACCTATCACCGACCTCCTCCCTATGCGGACTAGTTGCTCTCTATACTACTTCACCTGACCTCCTCTAGCTGCTGTACTAATAATTATGGCCACTAGAGGTCGCAGCCCAACAAGAAACTTAAATATGGATCATAATAAGATGCTTTCACAGTCGACCTATATGGTTGTTTTTCTGATGAGGACAGCCTGAATAAAAAAGGGTCCTACCCACACAGTAATGGCTGCTGGGTAGTCATGGATCAGAACATGAACACGCTGACAGGCATCATAGCTTGTGTGATCCCGTCGCAAGATGGTCTCTAGCGTTAGGTAGCGGGTAGCTGATGTTTTGCGAGCACAAGTAACAGTAACCAGTGTCTGCAAGCGGTTTGAATACGAGTCAGTGAGAGAAGATGGCAATGAAAGGTAGGGTTGCTCAGCTGGCAGGGTGACAGTGGTCGTCAGTTACAGCACTGCACTTGGTGTCTCCTTTGGCAACTGATCGAGAAACTTTGATGTAACTGCCCCCATCATGTCATCAGATTTTCGCTGAATTGATTTGATAGATATCTGCAATAATTAAAGTTGATACTCAGCTGCAGGAATTTAGACTTAGGCTATTTTTTAACTCTCTTCCTTAGCCTTTGTTCATCCTGACTGTGATCCCCTGCAACAATTTCAGATGGTCATTGTTGTATCATACAGCGGTGAGACAACCCTGACGGTGAAACTGTCAGTGTTTGTTGATGAAACACCTTCACGAAGTGACTGATGCTTTTCTATCAGCCGAGTGTGTGTTCAGCCCAGTGGAAAGACGGCAAACACTAAATGAAACAGTCACTCTACACTCACTGGTGTTTAGATAGGATGGCACTCCTCCACCCTCCTCTGCTCTCCCTGCTTCCTTCTTTCACCTCGCTGGAGGCGACTGAGTGCTCCTAATCTGCAATCATTTTAAAGGTCATGAATGAAACGACTGTGGCAGAGACTGCGGGGCTGCGAGCTAACAGTTTGTCTCAGTCAACTACTGCCACTGTGCTGGCACTTCTTCAGCTGCCGTTTAGCTAAATTGTCTTGAGACGCCCTTCACTGTTGATGCTTTTATTATAAATACGAGTGGGACGAACATTGTGCCTGATGTCTGACACCAGACACGCACGTTAATGTTGGTGTTAATGCTGTCAGTACAGCAGCTGCGTCATCTAAATGCAGCTTATAAAGTGCTATAAGGAATAGTTCGACATTTTGAGCAATGATCTAAGTGTCTTCCTTGACAAGAGTTTAATGAGACGCTCTTATGTCTGTATGCAAAATATGAAGCTACACCCATCAACAAATTAGGTTAGCTTAGCCTGCCACAGCAGCTGTTTACCACTGCTTCAAGTCTTTATGCTAAGATAAGCTAACCATGCCTTCGCTGTAGCTTCATATCTACGTGTTGATGAAGGTTCTCAGTCATCCAGGTCATGGACGGTCATCCAAGAGGCTTTTCAGTTCTAACTGAGATGTGAAACGTCTTCAAGAAACTGAAACAAGTCCTGTAGCCTACGATACAGCACCTAGATTCATATCTATGCAAGTTTCATACAGACCCGAGAGTGGTATCGATCATCTCATCTAACTCTTCAACTGAAGTGAGGCTGCTTTGTTTGTTTGATCAAACTAAATCCTTTAAACAGTTTCTCGGACTTTGTTGACGCTCCTCTGAACTTGTATAATCAAAATGCCTGTGTGCAGACTGGTCTCAGAGCCAGTCTGTGTGTGGAGAGATGCTGGGACAGATGGCTCAAGCTAGATTTACTCAGGCTTCCCACTGTCTGCAACCACAACGATGTCTCCTACAGTACAGATACAAGGGTGTCCATCTGATCCCTACAACCACACAGCATCTGCTGAGGCATTCTGGTCCGTGTGTCACTGTGTGTGTGCGTCTCTCTGAAGTGTGTCGTCGCAGCCAGTTTGTGTTGCATGTGCGTGAGAGTATAGAGTACAATATGTGAACCATGCCAGTATTTATGCATACAAGAGCATATGTTCCTTCACTCTGCTTGACAACATATGGTAAACTTGTGACAGTGACATTAGAATCACTGTAATCACTCAGTGAACTTAATGGAATGACTACACAGTAAAACAACAAGCAATAAAACCGAACACGGCACCCCATTCACCCCGCACACGCATTTGTACTCCACTGGCAGTCCATCAGCCACCAGTGTGGAAAAGACCCTCACTACCTCTAATGACCCTCGGTCCTGCTTCTCATTATTCCTGCTCTTCCATGTGGCAAGCCCAGCCTACCCTGCAGCTCAGCAGACAGTTTTCCTTATGCTAATGTTCTGTGACGTGGGTCCCACCATATCTGACACTGCAACAATGCTATAGAGTACGTGTCATGATTTCACTCTCCCTACACACCCTTTGTTCACCACTATTCTAAAATGGCAGTCATTTCCTGTATGTGTAGTGGATTGTTAGTTTTTTTTAGGTAGTAAGAGGTTGAATATAGCAATAACAATCAAATTGTAGCAGGAATAACTAAAATGGGAGCAAGTTATAGAGTATTCTGGTTAAGCCATGCCAGCAGCGTGGCTCTGGGAATGCTTAGTCTGTCCGCCACGTTTGTCCAGACTGAAATATCTCAACAACCAGTGAACTGATTGCCATGAAATTCTGTGCAGACGTTTTTGTTACCGAGAAACTGCTGCGATGGCTGTAGTAAGTAATCCTTTGGGGCAACTGCAACTGTCAAAGTTACGTCCACTAAAAATGCTTGTATTTGCCACTGACAGGCTGAGGTTGTTGCTTGTCTGACGACAATACAGAAATTATTCTGACATCAGAATTAGTCAGAGTTAGAGAGAGGAGTTTGGAGCTTACCTCGAGGAACTGCTGGGGAGAATTTCTTTCCAAAGTCATGGCTGAATATTTAACTGATTTTGACTTTCTAGATGAGGCAACAACTGTAACAACACATCTCCTGAGATTTCAGTTGTTCCAGTTGGAGTTGCCTGAAAGGATTATATTGCAGCCATTGTAGCCATGTTGCAGCTACCAGCTGAGGCGATCAACTGGACTTAGTCCAAAATGTTGGGTAAGTATGAATCATTTACACACCAAAACATGTAAACATAGGTTTAAAAATAGCAGAATTATCCTTTAAACCTGCAGTGCAAAACTTCTTCTCCTCCTTCTGGCAGTGAAAGCAGTTACACAAACACTCACACATGCTTACAGTTTGATGCCTATGCGATACACTCTGCCATACTCCTACTTTCTGGAATCTGCTCCTGTGGTTCTTGCATAGACTGTCTTGCCCATTCAGGTCCCTCTCCATCAGACCAGATGCTGATCTTCAGCCTCTTAGATTCAAGAGGACTTATGATCTATTTTAATCTTAAATATGAGTTTAGCAGAAAAATGATCTTGTTTCTAAGCAAGTCTGGACTTGGACGAAATATTCAACCAAGACTGTGCTGGCCTTTGCATGAGCTTTATGAACATTGAGCCCTATGTTGTTCACTGCAGTAACAAATACATGTTGCCTGGTTCCAATCTCTACCATCACAGTGATCTTGTCTTCCAAAAACTGTGATTTTCTCCTTTGGCTATTTCTGACTGAATCCTCATTTGTGCTGGCATTGTATAAGGGGAAATAATAAGGTATGAGTGTCAGTTTTAGTGTATTTGAGATTTATAGATCACAGGTGCGTAAGTTACAAATGGGATTCTTAGAACCTGCTTAAGCAAGGTTTTGTTATGCTCAGCATCCTTTATCAATCTAATTTAAGCTTTAACATTTACATAAGGCCTCTGGTGATAGTAAATGTAGACCATCTAAACATTATGATTAACCCTTTTCTGTAAAAAAGTTGCCAGCTCTTGATTTTCAAGAAACTGTATCAAAAAACGTTTCTACAGACAAACAAATCAGACTCAGTGCATCTGATCTGCTGCCCCAGTTTCCAAACAGTTTCCATGACCCTCATGGCAAAGTGAGAGGTGTGATGTTGGCACAACACACAACTGAGCCTTTCTCACCTCCCACCGTTGGCTTGAAAAGTCAAAGTAACTCCTTTGTACCACCGCTGAAAATCAATGTTCTTTCTCCTTTACAGACGAAAACATTTCACAGTAGAGGGTAGACATGAGTGCAGAAATACAGTCTGCACAACCAAGACTCGAAAGTAAACTGCCTGCAGGAGAGCACTGACGTTTGGCCCTCCAAACCAGCTGCACTGCTAAGGGACCTAATACATCTATTAGATATACCTGTTTCATTAAATCTGACAGAGAGAAGGATGTCAGACCTGAAAGAAAGTGAAACAAGAGTGGAGATGGAGGAAGGACACAGAAAGCTAAAAGCAGAGCCGGATAAAGCCGCAGCTCAGCGAGGGCAGCGTGGTCGGGGGGCGCAGGCCCATTAGCATTGTACTGCTTAATGGCGAGCTCATTCATGCAAAGAGAGACACGGGGAGAGGCTGAGGAAGAGAGGAGAAAGAGACAGTGAGGAAATAATTGCTGATTTACACCTGCTGTTTGAAGCCCCATCTTCCCTCTGATTAGTCTACTTCAGACATAGCCCCCTGTGCACTGATTACACGCTCACAGCTCCAGACACCTGCACACTGAGCAACAACTACAGCCCTGCTTACCGTACGTGCATGAAGAGCTCTTGATTTGAGACGGATTCGTGTTTTTCGACAAAGCAGGGCCACTGCCTCAAATACAGGCAGCTATGTCCCACCAGCAACTTTGACAGCGCCTGGTCCAGCAAGCCCGGGTGTCACACCATATGGGATCACTGCTGAGTACAACTGTACGTCTGTTCAGCTTGAAGCTAGACAGTGTGGATATGCTCAGCGACTGTGTACCAAAATGCTTGACTCAGGATTTCAATGCTGCATGTACAAGAGTGCTGACTCCAGTCCAGCTGCTGGTATTATATCGGATACCTCTCGTGTTTGTTTTGTTTAATAGACCGTTTAGGGTTCACAGGTTAGACTTCAACAGGCTATAAATGGCAGGCAAAGGTCAATGTGCAGTCAGTCAGCAAATGCAACATAATGGTTTAAAGGGACAGGCCACCCCCAAATCAAAAATACACGTTTCGTCCTATAGTGCTTGAGATGGGATGAGTCTGCCTTCTTTCTGATATAATGGAAACTCAATAGCTATGTCTCAAAGAAATCATGACCTGGTTACTCAAGATCACCCACAGACCTTGATGTGAACGGTTTCACGTAGGAAGTATTTTTTGGCCGAGCTGTGATGTTAGCTAGCTTGGATGGTTATCTAGCCTCTCATCTGTGAATATATGGTTGGTTCCTTCTGCAAGATGATGCTTAAAGACTAGAACACTTCAGTGGAGGCTGGGGGATGGGTACGAGAGTATGTCAGATGCTAATCATAAGAAATTAGATTCTATTCAATTGTCTATGTCTGTAATGTGCTGCGTCTGAATCTATAGTGTGGTTTCAGCCATGCTAGCAGCATGTCTACAGCACATGGAGTTGTGGAGACTGAAGACAACAGACCTGAAGTGTAAAAATACACGGAAGCGCATCTGTTCCGACAGACATGTGTGAGACGGACAACTGGAACTTGTGAAAGCATTTTTGTTATCATCATTACTGGCCACTGCGCGTGTTTCGTGTGTTTCAAGATGAAGAAAAATGACCAAATGTAATGTAACGTAAAGTTGAATCTCTACCAGAACTGTGAGGTATGTACTTAATGTTCTGAAGAATAAAATAAATCTGAAAAATGTTCAGGGCCAGTCAAGCATACACCGTCTATTATAAATAACAGCATTTATGATGTGGTGCAGTTAGGAGTTTGACATCTGAGATTGTCCGCCTGTGCCATGATTCATGAAGATGGATTTTCTTTAGTTATTGCAGATAAACAAGCACAGCTTACAGCCATAATACTGCCCCATGCCTGTCCACACACACAAAGACCAGCGATGACAAATGAACCCAGTTGATGCACCTGTGCACACGCACACATCTGAGTTGTTCTTCGTCCCAAAGTACATTTTGACCTACAATTATCTTCTGCCCTACTTGAGTCCATCCCAGGTGATTCAGCCAAAATAACCACAGTGCATCAGAAGCAGGTGTTTCTGATGCCCTGTACCATTTATCAACATTGTCCTTCAAAGTTTTCCCTTGAAGTTTGATCTGCAAGATGCTTCCCATTCGTGCTGACGTTTGTTCATGTAGGAGGTCGAGGTTTGGAATATCTCCTCAATATTACCTTTGTTCTCAGTCATAGATGTATTAAAGTCATGGCATTCAGGCGAAAGGAGTCTAACCAGTGGTCACTGAAAAGGTTTAAATTGTCCTAGCTTTCACATATTTGTATGGCTTTTCCGCTCTGGCAGCTGGCCAACATGAGTAACACAAAAAGCTGAAAAAATTAGCATCACAGTTTCCCCAGGAAGTGAAAACAAATCACCTCCAGCAGCAGCACAGCCCAAAGCACATTATCTCAACCTCAGCTGCTGCCAATGTAAAGTTCCCATCAACAAAACATCCACTCCTGCTCGTCCACCTTCCCTTTAATATTATATAAAATCAAACAGTGCTCCCAACTCTCTTCACCATCTGTCCCATTTGTTTTCTGTCCGACCCCGGGGTTGTGGCACCTGTTATCAAGGCCCTGCTGCAGAGACGTCGGTGCTGCTGCTGCTGATGAGGTGTCTCTCAGAGGCCTGTGCACTCCCAGCAGCCTGCCATCCATTAGTGCTTTATGACCAGATTGCTGCCTCAGCAGTCCCAGTGCAAGCACAAGTGTTTGCCTTTTCATTTTCCTCCCTTTCCCTCTCCCTAACCTGAATCCCCTGAGGGACACCGGCTGATGATATATTGAGGCAATTAAGTGTTGTAATCACCCCCAGACCGGAGACAGATGTTAATGGGGTGGAGCAACAGAGTGCGCCCCCATGTGGTGGGGAGGGAAAATGCTCTAGTTTTGCCAGGGATGGTTATTTTATCATGACGCGTTTAGACAACACAACACAACACCTAATGATCCTCATGGAAAGAGTGTATAGGAGAACATAGTCATACAGAAACTAAAACAAATAAATAAGCAGCATGGGTAGGTTTTTGCAAATGTTTGGGTTGCAGGAAATGTGAAGAAGAAGAAAGTTGAACTCAGCATTATTAGTTTGTGTGCTATAGCAGCTGTCAGAGTTATCTTATTAGTAAAACATTAACAAAACAAAAAGGCAGCATTAACACAACTTATTAAATCTTGTAATGGGAATTTGAAAGGAAGCATCAGAATGACATTATATAGTTGGGTTTGGGGGTAAGATTTTTCATTGGTTTTATGTATAAAAGTGGTGGCCAGTACTGCATGTGGGCATATTAGTGCATCATATAAAACATAAATATAAAAGATTTTGCAGTTGAACATGTAGTTGTTTGATAGCAGTGGTAGGCTCATGATGTTTGAGGGGCAGGGGTTGAAAAAAAAATAAAAAGGGCACCAACTCAGAGAAAGGGCACTGGAAGGGCAATTCATCATGTTTGATCTACCATAGCGATCTACCTTTTAGTGATCTGACGTCTGCATGGTTTAGCTGTAGACTTAGCTTCATGATTCAGGACCCAACCCGTTTCTTTGAGCTTATTTGTAAATAACTGATGTGGAGCCTTTTGCACCTTGATCAGTATCAAAATACATCACGTCAGCGTTGAAAATGTCATGGCTGTGGTTGTGTTGTGGTTGATATGAGTATAAATGTACCGACATAAACATCTACAACATGACAATAACAAGAGAAAGTGTAGCTCTTACAGTTCAGTGAAGGTCCGCAGCACTGTGAACAGCGATGACAACATCCTCAGTCCCTGGGTTCCTAGGTATTCCCAGGTTTTCTTTTCCTTCCTTTTACCTGAAATACAAAAAGGTATAGCTAAATGGATAAAAGAGTTGATACAACACATACACATTCACACTGTATCAGTGTCAGGAGCGGGGACCAGATGGCTGCTGTTCTTTGAAGTCGTCTCTGTCCAGCAGTTTTCCTCCGCATCATCTAGCAGGTGGAAGGAAGCAATTTAAAGCACAGCAGTATGTCTTCACCTTTCCGACACACGTAAGTGAGCATGTATATGCACGCACACACATACACATACACACACACGCACACAGACAAGAAAGCGAGACCTGAACGGACACACACATCTATTTAGAAGGAGAGCACAAATACAGTGTTTATACTGTATAAGGTGATAGAAAGAGATCCTGCTTGATCCTGTAGCAGTGAGCTGTTTTGTAATTTATGATCACGCTATGTTTCACACAAGAAAGACGGGCTAAAAATTGAATACTGAATATTTTTCATGGCCAAGGTGCAAGAGGCAGCTGTAAAACTAAGTTGGCATACAACAGAAAAGACTCTCGAATGTTTGACTTAATAATGTGAATTTGTAGCTTCCTGCTGTTTGAGAGCCAAACAAGTTTTTCATATCAGCATTTCCACCTGCAACATTTGACCCCTTTACACAGACTGATTTAATTGCATTGGTACAATTTCCACATCAAAACACTCATACTGTATATTGTGTGAGTTTTTGTTTGTTTTCTCTGACGCTCTAAATAAGCCTCCACATTAAAGTTAATCAATATGGAATAATACAAATTTTCCCATTTATCAGCCTTGCACAACACACAGCACAGTCATCTCATACTGTGGATTTTCTTGCATGATCGGTGATGGACACGCTTTTAAATTGAGTAATAATAAAACAACAGATTTGATGGTTTTATTCAATAACAGCCCAGTCACCAAAATAAACTGGTGGCTGTTTGGCAAACTACTGATATGTTCACATCTGTGCGCCTCATAGGCTGCATACCCCACTGACATTTCTATGAAATCATATGAGTCTCATATTATATTCACATTACATGTTTATGACCTGACTGTCATATCGGGAGGTGGAGGGGATGGTGGTGGAGTTACAGAGGGGAAGGCTGCTAAGCCAGTGACCATAGTTCGAGGCTGCGTTTCGACATTGGTAAGCGTGACACCACTGGGAGACCTTGAAACAATTTCTTGCCATGTTTGACGGGAAGTTGGAACATTTCTAGTCATGTTTGTTGCAACCAAAACAGGTATTTTTTGCCATAAAACTATGTTTTTTACTTACCCTAGCCAAGTTGTTTTTTGTGTGCCTTGACCTAACCAGGCCATAAGCACAGAATTATCAAAATAAGCATTATATAAAACAAGTGTCAACATGTTCGTGGTTTGCAGAAACGTACATTGCCAAGAGTCAGGTGACTGAGTTGGTTCAAAACTGTGTTATTTTGCTATGATGTCATACATCTGACCTTAGGTGACCAAATTCTAATCGGTTCCTCCTTGAGACAAAGTGGACATTGGTACCAAATTTGAAGAAAGTCCCTCAATGTGTTACTGAGATATTGCGTTCACAAGAATGGGATGAACAAACAGACAGACTGTCGCCGACATGGAGGCATAATTACTAATAGTAATATCAATTAATTTGTAAGAACTAATGAGACACCTTACAATTGCTGCAGTGGTTTAAAAGCAAACCAAGGCCCAAAACACAGTCAGATGCCTGAGTTATTTAAACACCACTGAAGTTATATCTTGTGGTTTATGTTGCAAAACTACAGCAGACTGCAGACAAACAGGTACAGAAACATCCGAGCTTCAGTTCATTAGAGTCACACAACACAGTTGTCACATTGCTATGATGAGGTCATGGAAAATTGTAATGAGGTTGCCACACACATTAATGAAGTTATTGGGTATTTTAATGAGGTCAGAGCACACAATGATGAAGTCATTAGAGGAGTGTTGATGCTTAAGTTAATCTCACACACACACACACACACACACACACACACACAAATTTGCTTCCTGTAACACAATAAGGCCACATCCTCTCCATGATTGCTGAAGATGGATGCAAACTTGATTAATCCTCATTAATGCATTTTATGCAACAGCATACCTTATTTGAATAACACAGGCTGAGATTTGAACTGAGTCAGTTTGGGAAGTCAGCAGGTGGTGAAATCTGATTTATTTATTTGTAAGTGCGACATAAGGGGGAAGTTAAATTAAGTGGTCAGCTGACTCTTCTACTGCTTTTTATTGCAGTTGTCTTTGCCATGGAAGCCTACCGTTTGTTGACTTTTTCCCACTATTGGATAACTTTGGTTACCTTTAAACATGATCATGGTTGTTCTTTGACCTGTCATTATTGTTATTATAAAACTTTGACTTATAAAAGCAGTCGTTTCAAACCAAGTTGTTTTTCTACCTTTAACAAAGTATGTCATTTTGGAGGGCAGATGCATAAAAAAAAAAAAAAACTAAATTTATGCAATTAATTCTGAGGGCTTGATGCATATAATGCATATTAATTCAGGTTATCTTAACTCCTGTCATCTTTCCACTTCACTGGACCGAAAAGTAAAAAATGCGCTCTAAAGAAGAGGAAAAAATTAAAAGTTACCCACTCTGTATTCTCACACAAATTCATGAATTTGATTACCAACCACGCAAAACAAGCAACTGCCCAGGGAGACTCCTGAGGCCTTAAAAGCTTCAGGCTTAGTTGAGCTTTTAGGGCCACTAGATTGTGCTCATTGCAGTGATAATAATTACGTTTGGTTGTAGCAGCGGTTGTAAATATGCACCAATAAAAAACAATATCGACTGACGTGATTTGTATTGCGACTACAATGGACCATAAGTCTGTCTTGTGCTTACAGTACATGTTTCATACTCACTGTAATCCAGGTATTATTCCAGCGGAGAAGAACTGTGTGTTCGATATGCACAGGGAACGGAGGGAACAGGAGGTTAATAGAGGCCCAGAAGCTCGTTTTTGTCCTGGAGCCCTCTGACAGTTTAATCCTAAGTAGAACAAGATGCTTTGAAGCTATGAACACACAGCAAGCATGTTACATCATCACTGTCTCCTCACACATCATCACCCTTCAAAGTGCTGTATCGTAGGCAACTGGACTTGTTTCAGTTTCCTGAAGATGTTTCATCTCTCATCCAAGAAGCCACTTGAGTTCTAACTAACCGGAGGGGAGTTTGCAGGTTTTTAAACTCTGTGTCCTTACGGAGTTGTTAAGGACACATGTGAGCTCTGAGTATAACAGTTTTTTGGGCCACTTGAGGGTCGTTCACCCAACTGGCCTTCATGTGGGTTGTTAGGGTTAGGTGAGCCCAGGCGTGAATCGTTTGGAGTCATTTTCCTGACCAGCTAAATAAAATAATATTCACTCTCCTTTTGCTCCATTTTTGGTCTCTACAAACTCCTGCTCCTGCTCCACTAAGTTGACCCAGCTAGTCACTAACAGTGTCTGTCTCCTGTTAGGTGTTGGGGAGGTAGTATACAGTCGGTTTTCAGAGGTGCCTGCTGCAGCCAGAAATGAGGCTATGAGAGCTGTGAGAGTGAACCAAAAAAGTTGGGCCTGGAGAGCTAAACAATGGCCTAAAACTCACAAAAAAAACTCTGGGAAATGGAGGGAGCTGCAGAATTGGGTAATAAATCTCAATGTTCATACCTTTTTTGTGAACCCTTTTTAATTTTGTTGTCACACTGTCATTTGTTATCATATTGATTGTAGCTGCTTAAAATGTCCCATATTGAGCTCATTCTCAGATTGGTACTCTTGTTTTCGCATTAGTCACATTAGTCGCAACACATTAGTCTTCTAAAACTGTCCACTCCTGCATCACTTCTATTCATCCTCTGTCTCTTTAAGCTCTGCTCCCGAAACACCCAGTCTGCTCTGATTGGTCAGCTCTCACAGGCATGAGTAGGCCCCACCCACTGCATTTCTGCCTCAGCTACGCCAGTGTTTTTGTGACAACGACCGTGCTAGGGGCATCTCTAAGGGCTGTGACTGTAAGGTTTCGACATCACAACCCTTCAGAGGTCCTGGCGGCTCGTTTAAAGGCAGCTTCTGAATACGGGCTGTGTGAATTTCTCCATGGATTGAGCAGTATTAGAGTATTTATATTAGAGCTGCTTGATCACTCAAAAAGTCATCTCAAGTCAAATCTCACTTTATACAATAAGAGACCTTCTGTAAAAGGTCTGCAAAATAAACCTGCAAGGTTATAATAGTTATTATTTTTTCTTCTTACATCCCTGTGGAGGCAAAACAGCCCAATTCTCAAAAAATCAATAAACAGAGGACTTGTCAATCTAGTTTAAATCGAAACGCAAGTAAAAAGGACAATCATCATTACAAATTATAGATTCCATGTGCTGTATTTCCTATATAACATCTCTTTTTCATAACATTGTTGTTGTTTTTTTTCCACAGCGAGGCAAATGTCAAGGTGACACAAGGCTAATGAGCCACTTCAGTGTCTGAGGCGTCTCCCACAATATTGACGAGTGCCGTTATCCACGTCACGGGCTTTCACACATCCCAGCTGTGACACCCTCAGTGTCTCAGGTGTTGTATTGCTGTGGCGCACCAGGATGTCTGGACCACGCTGGGAAAAAAAGGAATTGCCAATAACACTTAGCATTTGTTTTAACATGTGTGGAGAGGCACATGGATGGGATTTGCCACATGGGACGTCTAGTCAATGCTTACAGTGTGAAATACAAGTAATCCATTTCCTACTGTCAGGGAAGCGCACAACTAACCAATTAATGTAAAAGTGATCTGTTAGTCAGGTCTGAAGAGGGTGAGAGAGAGAGAGAGAGAGTTTGAAGTAAGTAGGGCTAAGGGGGCACTGTGACAGAGAGCGTCACTTGTTCTGCCTTTTCATCAGGCGCTAGGAAATCAGGATGGCAGCTCGGCGTCACAGAATGAGCCACACGGCCCTTCTGGCAGTTTTTGTGCTGGTCGGGCTTCAGTACGGTGCCAGGTCTCTCTACAGTACCTGCCAAAACGAGTCTCTTCTCTTCTCTTCTCTTCTCTTCTCTCCTCTTCTTTTCTTTCCTCTCCTCTTCCTTAATTGAAGTGGGTCTTCTTTTTTCCTCCATTTTGTCTGAATTGATGGAACCAGTAAAAACAAGAAGAGAAAGACGGAAAGAAGAGAAAATAGGAAAAACAAAAAGTGCCTCTGTTCGCTAAAATTGCCGGTTCGACAGTCCGGTGATGGAGCTCACCTCTCGCTGTGCAACTTCTGCTGACTCAGCTACTCCATCTTGATTAAGTTTGATAACCTTCATCCCTCCATCTTCCCTCCTGTCTGACATTCCCTCCATCTGTGCACCATCTCACTTGTTCACTTCTCGCTTCATTTATGTGACGCATGGTTGCTTTTTCTTGTGGCTTATGCTTCAGCTCATAAAACCACAATCGTACATCTCCGCACACAGAGAGCTGCTATTAGAATATATTGAACAAGACAACACAACAACGAGGCCAGCATTCCCTCACTATGATGTTTTCTGCTTCAGTAATACTGGAGCCTCTTTAAACTAAACTTAAAACTTAAAATAAAATACAGTCATTATAGTAATAGGTATTAGTAACTGTGCTTTAATCACCGCAGCCTTTAACTGCTTGTTTAATTATCAACGACTGATAATTGGTTGCATTCATCACTTTCTTTGTAATTTCAAATGTTAAATCTAACTGAAATGATATGCAAGATTCAATTGTGTAAAAATGAAGAGACCTTTGTTATATATTTTTGAATTGTGTTCTTTCTTTCAATGTTTCCAACCTTGTTCAAACCCGGAACAATCCACAAGTTCACATAAGCTATACACTTACTCGCCTGTTGCTACTTCTGGTATAGGGAATAAAACATTAAAACATAACTTCTGCTATGTATGTAATATACGTGCCTAAATCACGTCAGATAGATTTTTGTCAGTTGGTGGCTGCTTAAAGATGTATTCACCACAACTGAATGTGTTTATTGGCCCCACACAGCCAGATTACTTTACTGTACGTTAGCTGTAAACTAGAAAAGTGTGTCTGTGTGTTTGAATCCAGGTCAGCCTTTCACTATGCTCGGCACTCACCAAATACTACAAGATTCTCTCTTCTCTCCCCCTCTCCCCCTCTTTCATCAAGCAAAGTACTTTTCCAGCCCCAGTAAATTAAGGTTACAGAACATAAACACCCGGCAACAAAGGTCACCTCCGCCGAACGCTGCTGCAGCTGATAACTGTAAGTGAATATAAATCCAACTTTTTAATCTCAAAAGAAATGTCGGTAGCAGCTCCTGATCCAGGCAGAACCTGTTTTGTTGACTGTGGGTGTTTATTCCTCCAGATGGTCTGGCTCTGCACCCGACTCTCTTTTGGAGCTGGCCTCCACTCTGCCTGGCCCTCTCTACACAACACTCAGTACATTTTCTTTTATTTTGTGAGACCCCCAGCTGCAGAAATTACATACTCTGTGTTTTAAATTTAGAACCGATTGATAGCTTATCCCACTAATTTACCTGAGCTAAAAAACATGACCGTATTCTGATTTGAAATGTAGCCACATTTTTCATAGTTACCCACTGAGCCGCTCTATCAAAGTGACAACACGATTCAGCGCCTTGTCACAGTGCATAAAAGGAGGTCCAACAGTAAATGCCTGAGAGAGAAAAGACTAACAGCGACTTTCTCATCTGACCCAAGCAATTAAGTCGGTGACCCTCTGGGCACAAGCCTCTCTTATGAATTCCTTTAACTACTTGTTCAGCAGGATAATCAGTGGCAAAAATGCTAAAATCAGCTCGACATCATTTCAGGTTGTCAGAAAGTGACAAAGTGGCACCAGGACAGAGGGGTGGGGAAATGCTGTCAGGCAAAATGAGTCATCAAGAGGAAGAACCTGCATGGGGAGCCGCAGAGGCTGTCAGTTTGGAAGAGTACACCAGTGTGTGTGTGTGTGTGTTGTCACAGTTTGTTGTGCAAATGCATGAGAGACAGTGAAGCACCGCTTGTTCTGTAAAAACTGCATGTTGTTGCCGCTCAGACCTGGGAGTCCTGTGTACCATCTCTCACCGATGTTTTGTCTCATTATTGGCTCCAAGCTGCAGAGAGACTGTCGAAGTCTTATCTGAAAGACACACTGGCTAAAGTGACTCACTGGATCCACTACAGTCGCTTTTCTTTTACTGCTGTACAAGCACTAGAAAGAATAGAGTGATCAGTAGTTTCTAACTCCTACAACTGGAAGAGAAACAAAAAGGAAATATTTGTGGTATGGTGAGTTTTTTGAGCTACACTCACACAGTATGTGAGTTTCACCTCGGTGTGAGCGAAGGGCTCCCGCAGCCACAAAAAAACAGCCACATGAAAAAAAAAAAGGAAAAGAGGAGGAGGAAGGACAACACCGGAGGGAAGGATAGGAAGAAGAGCACGGACAGATGAACTGACATTCCCCACCCATTACCATGGTCCACAGAGTGTGTGCTCACTCTGCCCAGACACTCCTGCCCCCCGGCCACTGTGTGAAACAGTGTGGAACACAGACATCCTGTAAATGGACTTATGTTTACAGAGAAAACTTCAGGTAACAAGACAAGGTCACAGCTCTGACGAAACATGGCCCACAGCAAGTTTTAGCTTCCATAACTGGCTCCATAATGAATGAACAAGACATGCTTAAGTAAATGCAATTGGCATGTGGTGGATTTATTAATGAACATGCACCAGGAGTGTAGATGAGGCTATATACAGTAAATGTCCAACATGAGCAGCGTGAGTGCTGTGAAATTAGAGTAAATATTTTGGATTTATGATATAGAAATGCACTCGTTACATAGTGAAGTATATCCAGTCCAGTGGATATAGGAAAAGTGGGGGTGGGGATGGATGTTAGTTTCTACTGAGACTATTGCTGGAAGTTCTCTAGGAATAACGATCTTGTCACGACCAGGTAAAACACGACAATAGTTCGGACTCAATAGCACGACAGGACTCAGGATAAGGCAAGGCAGTTTTTACTAGGCGAAAAAGGTTCGGTACACGGGTCTCCGAGGCTCGCCGAGGCATAACAGATCTTGTCCTTGCACAGAGATGAAGCAAAAATATGGAAGAACATGCAACAAGGTTACTAAAATGCTAGCAGCTCTGTCACCTGTATGCATGTTAAATGTTCCATAACATAGCTACTCCGTTGCGCAGCATAGATGTGGTGCATGGAGGGAAGCTTGATGATCAGACTGAATAGCCACTTCTTACACTTCATTTATTCAGCTTGACATTTGGTTCTTGTGACTTATTTCCAAACAATTTCGCCTCTAGCCAATGTTTCGGGGGATCCGGGTGTAGCCAGCTATTTAAAAGGGTGAGGTCCTTTATTTTAAAATCCTGCCGACAAAGTTGACTGTTTCTCTAACCAGCAGAAACAGCCTTCAACGAGCACAACACCACAAACTGGGGGTGTGGGCAGTGATTCAGAGATCTGGAACCAGACGCAGGCCGTGTGCATGTCCAATCTGTTATAGTCAGAAACAATAAACAAACAAAAGTGCCTCCAAACCAGAAAAGGTATGACGAAGAAAAGAAGAAAATGAATAATTCACTGTTCCAAAGGGGGGCATACAGTGATATAGCGGCATTAAAAGTAGAGCAGAGTAACAACCAGCCTCAGTTTTATACTTTGAACGACATCGCCTGCTCAGAACGCAACATTAGTATTTCTACAGTACATGACGGTGATGTGACAGCTGTACTGTATGTGTTGAAGGGTGACGTCATTCAAACAACACACAGTTGGCTCTTTCTATCGTGACGGACTGTCTCGGCTTGAATTTTAACCTCAGTTTCTTCTCATCACTGCTTGTCATTTTTTTCCCTCCTCCTCAGTGCCATGCTGTCTCTCCTTCCTCTCCCCCCCGCTGTATACTTACTGCATATTTGATAGCCTAGTGTGTGTTTGAATCCACATGCCCAGCCTGCCTGTCTGAAACTGTGAAGACTGTATTGAATAAAGAGATTTCTTAATGGGGTGATTGATTTTGTGTCGGCCATTCTGTGTATGGTTTCAGCTGTTCTAAGTGCTGAAACATACCCAGACAGTTTGTTTTTCGCTGTATTATATCGCCATACTGTGCTTCTTAACATGGTGATTGTAAAAGGCACATGAGTACGCATCCTGCAGTGCCTGGTGACAAGACAAGGAAAATGGGAGGACCCGTGTGGGTTTTTTTTTCAACAAAAACACATTTATTTTTTAACACCAAATCTCTAGATGACGCGACGCTGCAGCCTCACTTGACATGTGCGACTTATACCATCAGTGCGGCTGCTCTAACCTGGAAATGAAAAGCAAGACGTTTTTGCCTCGCACACATGCTGTTCATGCAGCTGGCAAACTTGGTAGCTGTAACTCACTGTAACATTCTGCTGTCATAGC
This sequence comes from Spondyliosoma cantharus, assembly GCA_900302685.1. Classification (NCBI taxonomy): domain Eukaryota; kingdom Metazoa; phylum Chordata; class Actinopteri; order Spariformes; family Sparidae; genus Spondyliosoma; species Spondyliosoma cantharus. The sequence goes on from OMLP01012617.1 coordinate 61,698, forward strand.
AGAATGTTACAGTGTGTTGAAGTGGAGTTCCATTTTTTATCTTTTGGTACTCCCGTTAAGTCCCTGCATCCATTAGTCATGTGTTATTGCCCAAAATGATTTGCCCATCACTAAGGGTCCAGTTTATAGACGGAGATCCACTGTTTTCAGGAACCACCAACAGTTCACTGCAGAAACGACGCCTCATCTGTGAAGGATGGTGGTCTTTCATCTTGCGTCTGACACGCTTATGTAGTCATCTAGTCTTCTGTGTCTGACTGAATGTAACCACAAATCATCCTTTCAGCACTCTGACTTACACAAGCCCCTGTGTTTACTTCTTTTTGTCTATTTTTCTGTGCTCCTCTCGCCTTTCTTTATCTCCTCTCCCACTTGTGTTTCGCTCCTAGCCCACTCTCTCGGTGGGGAGGAGGGACAGACGCTGCTTAGCTAATGCTCCTGCTGGCTGGGTGTTAGCTTGAGTGTCATTTTTTTTTTTTTTTTACTTGCAATTGCAAGTCAACTAACAAATGGCCATTATTGAAGATGTAACCAGATCTTAACACGTCTCTAGCTCACAGCGGGATGTCTGGTAGAGCTGGACACATTGAAGCTGATGGGTTGGTTGCCGCTTCAGGATTTGTCCTCATAAAAACAAGTCAGTTTTCACTAATAAGCCGCTTCTGTGTATGAAAAGCTCCCTTCAACAAGCAAAAAAATCCAAAAACCTTTCTTTTGAGATGATAAGTAGTATTTTCCAGAGGATTGCACATGAAGAAAAGTTCTTGAAAATGAAAATGGAATGAGCTTTCCTCTTTGTTTTGTTTCCTCGCCCCAGTTTCTGCAACATGACATGAGCCAGATGTGTCCTACACAAAGCTTATGATCCCCCAGACTTGCATGAATTCTCCAAACACAAAACAACTCAGGAGGAGGATACAAACACAGCTTTGTTTACCCACCATCGCACACATTGCATTGTGCATATCCATATGATTTAGCACACATGGACTGCATTTTCTACCTCACAAAACATTTGTAAAGACTTTTCTTTGCCCTGAGGCCGCACCACCGACAACCGTCGATATGTGTACTGCCCTCTGCAGTCAGCAGAAATGTGTGCGTCCGTGCTCATGGTGTGCATGTGTCCTTGTACGCATTACGTTTCTTCTCCTCAACGTGTGAAAAGAGCTGACAGAGTGAAAGGGAATATGGGAGTTGTAAGTGGCCGTGCCACGAAAGACCTCACACACTGGGCAGTCACTTTGTTTATGCAATACTGTTGAAGTACGTCCTTCGGATATACTTTGATGGTACTGTGTGTGATTGTAGACATGTACTGTATATCTTATTTTAAACTTGCATGGTGTGTATCTACTGTACCTCTGTATGTGTGTGTGTGTGTGTGTGTGTGTGTGTGTGTGTGTGTGTGTGTGTGTGTGTGTGTGTGTGTGTGTGTGTGCGTGTGTGTGTGTGTGCATGAACAGTCTATGTTTGCAGGCGACTGTCAATCATGTTACTGCTCCCCTTTGAGGCAAGGACCCTTCACACCAGTGTGTCCTTTCACATGACACAGGAGAATTTCCTCTCCCTACGGGATCCTGACCTTTACAATAATATTTAGCCCTCTGAAGAAGCCATCTTAAGGCAGGCTGAACAGGTTCGCTCGAAGGACAACTACTTAAATCATCAGAAAGAAGAGACACAATATGAGCAACAGGTAAAAAACAAGTAAAAAGGACTAATTATTAGTTAGTTATCAGTTAGTTATTAGATGCATATTAGTTATATTATTTATATCACACTGATTCAGTCTGTGTGGTCTACACTACAACTGTGGACAAGGTTGGGAACAGATTAACACACATCATGAATTGGGGCTTTGAAAACATTTCCTATTGGCTAAATGGACTGTGACAAATCTATCTGTGCAGGCAGAGTTCAGCAATCTGACATGGATCAGTACGACTGGGCTCAGGATCAAGATTGTGCACAGCAACATCAGTAACTGCCAGACTGCTATCTTTACTTGAAGATGGATTGTTTTAAATACCAACCGGACCATGGAGGAGGATAGAGAACAATTTTTCAGATCAGTTTGGATCCGCACAGAATTTGTCTCCTCGCTTGTTAAAGTTCGTACGGCCTCTTCTGAAAAAAACCCCAGTATATTTTATTGTATTAAAACACATTTTATGTATAGAAAACGTACTACAATGCTTGATTATATGAAGTATATTTCAAATGTAATTGTAGGTTCAGTTTCAGTGTAACAAAAACAAATAAACTAATTCAACAATAATACTCCAAAAAGTGTACTTTGTTGTAAGTATATTGTAAAATGTACACATTTAATAATAACACAAATGCTTAAAGTAGTAATTTAGTGCACTTTTAGTAAGTATATAATTATCATGTCCTTTGTAAAACACTGTCAATATGATTTCTTGAAGTGTACTGATGATTAGCCTGGCTTCAAGCAACATTTAATATACTTAGGATTCATTTATCTTTGCTGAGTTATTGTGCTTATTTCACTTTAATCAGATGTTCTTCCTGCTTACTCTGATTGACTGAAGCTAAAAAATAGAGTCGTGACTCCTCCACTGGTTTTCAGATGTCTTAAATATTCACCTCAGCTCCGGAAACTCAAGTTGATCCAGTCAAACATTTATCCCCGTGTCCATGTTTCTGAATCACCACAGACGCAAGTACCCATATACTCCTGTTGTTTCACGCACACATTTGTTTGTTTGTAACGGTCTGGTCTAACAAATGTGCGTGCGTGTGTGGACGGATCGGTTGGGTGAGTGTCTGCCTGTCTGATGCGGCCTGTCAGGTGCGACCCTGCAGGGCCCAGTGGGAGAGGACTGAGGTGACTCAGACGGACACAGTAGTCTCGTGTCTACTGCTGGAAAAGGGCAGGGTGTGGACAAGAGCGAGAGAGAGAGAGAGAGAGCACGAGAGACACATGATGGAGATGTGTGTGTGTGTGTGAAGAACGGAAGGGCTTTCATCAACACACTCACTAAAAGAAACTCCTCTGGCCTTTGAGCCCCTGTCCGCACTAATAGAAATGTACTTGACACTTTGCTGTTTTCTATGTGTGTGTGTGTGTGTGTGTGTGTGTGTGTGTGTGTGTGTGTGTGTGTGTCAGAGGGGGAAAAAGGATACTTAACTTTTGGCATTTGGAGTTTTCTTCATCCCCCCTCACCCCTCGAGGTGTGAGAGTCATTAATGTGTTTTGCTCCAGCAGTTTACATGCAGTATTTGTGTGCAAAATGTGAACTTATTTCCTCCCAGCTGTGTGAGACACTGTTTTGTGCGTGCACACGTGTGTGTCTGTGGTGCTGTTGCAAGGCAGGGGTGGCTCTATTTATAGCACAACCTGATGATGTATTTATCTGCCGGTTATGGTCGTGGGGCTCAAGCAGCACAGGCACTTTGGAGTAAACAGAGCCCCGAAAATACGATGGAGATGTTTCAGCTGCAATTACGTTTTCTATCTCACATCAACTAATAAAACAGATCTACACTCTTTTATAACAACCAATGTAACTGTGCCCCTAAAGATTTTGTTTTTGGTTGAGGTTTATTTCTAGTTTTACAGTGAGTAAATGATTGTGTGTTGGGTTGCGACTGCTGTCAAAATGCTTTTGAGTGCACAGCAGTACTGCAGCTGAGTGGATACAGTGTGGACGCTGACAGAATACTGTATCTGCTGCTCTGCTGATGTGCTTCTGCTGTGCTTTTTTTTTTTTTTCTTTCAAGAAAGTCTCCTGGATCAATGCAGATAAATTGCAGTGTAAATTGTCTTCGAGGCAAATGTGACTTTGAGCTGGTCATTTATACTGAGTGCCACATTTAACCCAGTTTAACTCAGCCAGCGAAATCCAGCTCAGGTAAGTCCTGCTCACCTTATGTCCTCTCTACTACTTAGTGGTAAATGTTTAAAAATAGAATATTCTTAAATATCAAAATTGAGAATGAACGTTGCTGCAATTGCATGTGCCAGTTTATTATCACTTTGCACTGCTCAGTGCACAAAGCTAATTTATGCGTTCAAGACTTCTAGGTTGGCTTATCTTGACAGACAACTGGATCACGTGATCATATCTCAAGAGTCCATCTTGACAGGCTTTAGGACTTCATATACGATTATATTCCTATATAACACACAGTGGTCGAACCAATCAGCAGCCAATGAGAGCTTCTGGCAGCCATTGACTAAGTTTGACTATCTTGACCACTGACTGATTGACTGTTCATTTGATGGCAGCTCGTCAGGATGTTAGTGCAGATGTTGCTACAGCATCAGTCATCTTGAGCTGAGGAGTATATTTCATTGACAGAAGAGCAAAAGATGGCAATTAAGGCTTTTCTCGTTGGAAGAGATGTCTGGCTTAAGGAAGTAATTAAGTTAAATACAACACTATGGTCAGTTGCCCTATAGGCTTCTAACTTTGACACTGCAGTTACCTCTCTAGCATCACTTCCATGAACTGTAACCAATCTAGTGCTATAGTATAAAGAGCAAGAATAGACCAAGTTTGGTGGATGGGTCATACACAGGTCTCTCCCTCCAGAGACCAGAATTCACATCTTGTTTGTAACCAATAGTGATGTTTCATCTGTTTCATCTGAGGATCGTAACTGCTATTTGACAAAGATTCTTTAAGTGCATAAGTGCTATGATAAAAGTGCTAATGACACAAACATACAATCTGACAAGGCATGTATGTGAACCGTCTGTCAACTTTGATCACTGTGTTAGCACCAACATTATGCAGTGAACAAAAGGCAGCCGCTCAGTGCGGTCCCAGTGTTTTGGCTGAATGGGAGGATTCATTTTTGGATGTAACCACTGTTCCCTGGAGCGGAGAGACCGGGTACATTAGAACAATAGTTTCATCAGGGGTCATCAGTGTTTTCAGGCATGACTGAAATGATCTCTGTGATGAGTTGGGGGACTGTTATGTTGTTATTTAAAATTAATTATTTAATTGCTATTCCAAATGTGCAACCAAGACCCTCACAAGTAATTTAAGATCATTATAATTAGCATTTTTTAAATACTCATCCATGTAGATGCCCTGTACGGACTAACTACTCACACTAACATTTCCTCTCATTTTCATTCATTCATCTACACGCGTCATCATCCGTGTCTCTCTCCCCTCCTCTCCCCATGCGTTTGTTTTAGCCTTCTTTAATGGCCCCCTCTGCATTATTTACATCGCAGGGCTATTTTCAGACACCCTGAATAATGTACATAAGGCACCTAAATGAAGCCTGCCAGCAACCAGGAAGCGTTTGATAGCTTTACTGATCCCTCGCATGTGTGTTTGGTTCCTTAGAGTACATATGCTGACAGCACAGTGTGTTTTCCTTTTGTTCTTTCTTTCTCTGGACAGATGTGTGAGGCTGGATACATGCATAAATAGTGTAGTGAGAGTAAATAAAAGAGTGTATTTCTATGTACAGTATGTAAACATATGCGTGTGTGTGTGTGTGTGTGTGTGTGTGTTTGCCTGGCAGCCTGATGCCATGCGTTCCAGTAATACTGTAGAGATCAATTGTCTCCGTGTCCATTAGTGAAGCGGTCTGACCCTCTGGGGTAAGTATGGAAGCGGATGCCCGCACTGTAGCAGCCCAGTGTGTGCTCTCATCCATTTAATCCCCGTCTGGCCCTTTGTCTCTCTCACTCCCTCCTTCTGTTTCACCCCTTCCTCACCCTCTTACATTTTGTATCACACCACATTTATCCCTTTCCAGGCCTAGCATCGTCTCTTACACTGATTAAATGCTCTCCACCCGCTGCACAGTTTAGGCTTTTAACTTAGACATTAATATGGCGACAAGTGCAGTGTGATGCACAATCAATGAGCAGATGAGAGTAAAAGGTTTTTTGCTTGACACTTTTTAACAGGATGCAAAAGAGCTGAATCACATCACTGGCACATCTGCTGTGTCAGTGAGGTTGAACTCGACTCTGGCACAGTGCAGCTGAAGTGGGCCATTTTTGATACAGATACAGTATTTTCTTTTCGTTTCGTTTCGTTTTCTAGCCCGCTTTTCCCTCGCGGGGTTGCGGTGATACAGATACAACAGATACAGTACTCGTCTTTAATATGTTTGTCGTTCAGTATTAACAAATTATTTGTTTTGTTTAAAACCAAGGTATCTCAGTCTTGTGTAGGTTTGTCTGGTTTAACTCCTGTAAACGGTGATGGTATCCAGACCCCGTGATTAAAACCTTCATTAGGGGAACTCCTGGAGACATGTAAACAAGCTGTAAACATAACACTAGCTGTGGTTACATTGATAATATTTCTTCAATCCTTTTTCATTACAAGAACCCCTAACCTGACACAATTTAGACCACAGACTCCTATTTGATAAGATTTTGTCTGACATTTAATAAGAATTTACTCATATACGTTTTATTACAGAACATGTGTGAAACCTCTTCCACCTTCTATTTATCCCTTCTCTCTGCCTGATAATACAATTTTCATTTTCTTTCCCTTTTTGTTCCAGGTGGATTCTGGTGCTTTGTTCGTCTTTTCAAGCACAACTCGTCCTCTCAGGGGTTTCCACCATTAAGTTGTTCGACGTTCTATAAACCTTTAAAGAGCTCCAACAGAGAACTTGTATCGGCATTTCTACCCCCATGTTTCTGTCCCTGGTGGAAGGGACATCACCTGATTTTGTCCCACGTAAGGTCATCATCACATCAGTTTAAGCCTTTACTTGAGAGTAATGAGAGTAGTTCACTATGGAAGGGATTATCAAAGGTTTGTTCCTCTCGATCTGATTGAAAATTCTTTAGGATCAGGCCGGGTCGGATCAGTTGTCGAGATGTCTGTTTCTATATTAAAGTTGAGTCCTTGCGGTAAAGGTACTCTTTTGTTACGTAAAACTTCTTGCGTGTTGAGAAGTTTGATTTCCAACAGAGTTCTGCTAAATTTATTGCACTCAGTCAAATTTTCATTTGTATCATTCAGTCGTTTTAATCACTGAAAGAAAAAGAAAAAACTACTTTGTTGTAGCTGTAGAGTGCTGAGAATGTGGCTGAAGTAAAATGAATTTGACCTCAGTTGTCTTGCACTGCTTTTGCCAACATCCTGCACATTCCAAGTCTCTTGAGCTTAAATGGGGCGAACATGAAGTCCACTTCACATAAAATCGTGATGCATTAAATTGGCTGATACGGAGAAGTGTCCTGCGAGAATGAGTGTTGATAATAAGGGATAATGGGTGAGCGAGACGGAGAGAGATGGGTAACGAAGGACGACATTCATTGCTTATGTGCCGTAAAGCAGCTCTCTGCATAATAACAGCTCGGACTAATCTGTGCCAGTGTTTAGTACCACTTAAAAGCCTGTTGAGGAGAGGAGACAGGACAGAGGAAGATAGTGCAGGGGAGAAAGGGGATAGTAAAACTGATTGAAAGTCGGTCCAATGTAAGTCCTATAGCTCCTTTTAAAGGTGTCATTCGTAGAATGTGGCCAGAATTTGAAGGTAGCACCAAACACATCGGGAGCAGCCCATCACCAGAGCAACCAGTGCAGCGGCAGCTAGCTAATTAGCTCATGGCTCATGGCTCAGTTATCCTAGAGTTTAACTGGACAGAGACCTTGGATCACAGAAGGAGTCACCACTGGCAACTGTTTCTGTATTCATCTGCTCAGCAAAATATTATTTCGATTTCTGACAAAAGTGGAAGATGAAGGCAGAGATGTCAACAAAACAAAGCCAAACACGTCAAGTCAAAACTACTGCTGATTTGCCTCCATTTACTATGATTTGTGTTGTACTGATATGACAGATGATAGGTTACAATGTTCACATGATACTAAACATGCAACCTCTACAATCACTTATTGCAAAAGGAGCCCAAGGGTAAAATAAACACGAACAACAAACCAGCCAAGTCCTCGCTCTCATTTTCGGTTTCAGTCTCTTTCAAAAGCCTTGTCTCCTTTTTTTCTGAATGCTCGTCAAAGAGATTAATTGATTACATACTGTAGATCTGGCTCATTAGCGGGCTACTTGCCCACACATGTGAGGTTTAACGAGCTCTGCAGCGGGGGGGGGGGGCTCAGCCAAGAGCTTGTTAGTGTTTGTCTCAAGGTCCGTCTTAATTTGCTCCATCATGCTGTTTGTCCTGTTTCTCTGGCGACGTGCTGCTTCATCAGCTCGAGAAGGCATCTTTAGCTCTTGAGCCAAATTCATAAGCCAAGTACGTGTTTATATTATATGTATACATGGATATGCATATATGTGCCGTTACACACAAATGGAAACTACATATACATGCTCACATACACGGACATATTGTTGCCATCATGCTTCAAACATGCATGTATGTTGTTAATGTTGGTTTGTCGTATTTGAATACGGAGTTGTTAAGCTGTCACACTGAAAGTCCTGAATGGTAAATCTTCCAAGTACATGAATGCAGCAGTACAGGGCTGGCTAATTAAAAAAAAAAGAAGAAGAAAAATCCCCAATGGCAGGAAGCCCAGGAGTGGCTCACCGTCACCATCCAATCAATTGGATCAATCAAAGACATTGTGGTGATTGTGGAACTTTTCTTGAACAGCAACTTGAAAATTACAGGATACCCTTTCATACCCTTTGCCACATTTCCAAAGATTCTGGATTTTACTCATTTTTTTACATTTACATTTTTAGGGCATTTAGCCGACACTCCAAAGCAACTTACAGTAGTTCATACATTCATACACTGAGGCTGATGGCTGCCATGCAAGGTGCCGACCAGCACATCAGGAGCAGTTTGGGGTTCAGTATCTTGCCCAAAGACACTTCAACATGCAGCTAGGGGGAGCCGGGATTCGAACCAGCGACCTGTTCTGTTCAATTGTCGCGGTACGTCAACAAACTATGTCACAGGGGCTTTAAATAAGTGCCAGACCCTGTCAGAGACTCTTGAGCTGCTAGTCCGACTGCTTAATTACTCGCAGGTTAAGAGGGCTGCCGGTCTCTGTTGGAGGAGGATCAACACTACAGTTCTGTTCCTCCATGTAACACGCCGCTGTAGGGCTACAGAGTTAATCACATTACAGTTGTGATTTTGATTCATACCTCTCAGCAGGCAGATCTGATGAATCAGAGTAAGCGCAGCTAATTTGTGCCCAAAGCTGCAACAACAAATGACAAAATGCCACGTGAGGAACTGTAAAAGGGCAGGAGTAAAACTGTAAAAGAAAAGGCTTTGGATAAATAACAAGCAGTGTGTTTTTCAGTTGTTGTCTTTCGTCCAGGATTGTGCAGCTTGATGTTACTCTACAGAAGGTGAGAGCGAGGAAATAAAACCAAGCTTCAATTTAGTAGATCCCCCTGGAAATAAATGTGAGGGCTACAAATTAGGGAAACATTAAATAATGAAAGAGTAAACACTTCCCTAAGTGCAGTGTGTGTACTCGTGCTGCAGGAAGAGAAAACACTGCAGAGGAAGAGAGGGGAATAAAGACTTCAGAAATGTGACACACAAGTAGACACACGAGCGTGCTTGGGGCGAGCACACACACATTCATGGTGATAAACAAGCAGGGATGTGTAAGCTAATTTTGTGTCCGTATGAAACAAAAAAAACACCTATAGAGCATGTTGCTTGTAATCCTTGAGGCTTAAGTTGATCCATGAAACTGTTGTGTGTTATTTCAGATCAATATCCATTAAAGCAGCGAGGCGGGCCAACATACCCACAACAGATACCCAAACAGTGAAGCAGTGTGATGAGACAACTATACAGTAAGTTATCAAGGGAAACATAACTAATGATATCCTGCATGAAATGGTACGATACATTGTCATCGCTAATAAACTCAATTTACTAGTCCACATGTGATGAAGAAATGGATGACAACACCTTGTGAATTCTCCCTGTAATTCACAGGAGATGCTGTACAAATGCTGTATTAAGACATAATTCCAAACAACGAGTATAATATGTACTAACTTTGGGGAACTGGTTATGAATAGGAGATGGCCAGGGTTGGGTCAGTTATTGAATAAAAAGTACATTGCAATTTGTGTAATCAGTAACACTAGTGCGGTGCCCTGTTCCAAACATGCTGTTTGGCCCAGATTATTTGGTAATGTGAGGCGTTGATAGATCCAGACTTGAGCCTCCTTTACTGCTCACAGACTCATGACACTCAATAATATCAAAAATGCTTGATATTTAAAATCTGGATGATTACATGCATATTTTCCGAGCCAGATCACATCAACCAATGAGAGAGGTGATGGTGACATTTCTTGATGCTAACATTAGCGAGCATACTGCTGTTGACAAAAACCTAGAGTCTCTCCTCCAGTTCTCACTGAAGAATAGAAAGCCTATGTTGACCATGTTGCCCCAGTCATCGGGCAAGTTGCTGCACCACGCTAAATTCCATTTTGTCTGCTTCCCCTTATGAGATCACATGTGAGCCCAACTTCAGTCTGCAGAACCATAAAGCCAGAGCGCTGAAGCCACGCCTCGCTGCTGCACAGAGCTGTGTTTGCTGTTAATTCATTAAGTATTAATATTGGACATGTTGTGTGTCCAAATTGCACCAAATTGACCAAATATGTGAGGCACATACAGACATAGATTTAAGCTTTATAGTCAGTGTGGCAGTGGGGTGTGGTTAAGGCAGCGGCTGCTGGAGGAGAGGGAGGAGTGGCAGCCGGTGATCAGACAGCTGGACAGAATCAGGTAATCAGTCAGCTATATAAGCACGTTTGTAACCTGGTTCTGGTCTCTTGCAGTAGGCTGGGTCCTGTGAGAGGACCGGAGCGGAGACGCCAGCAGAGACGCCAGCAGAGACAGCGCAAGCCCCGACCCTCAGCCGTACAAGTGACGGCTGAGCATTTTGTGTTATTTCTCTTTATGTTGAGACACGTTCTTCTACCAGAGCCTGAATCAATGGTTAATTCACCGAAACGCCGACTCTCCTCGTCCTTATTCTGTCCTGTGAGCAGTGTCCCTCACACAGCTGTTTTTGCTTCCATTGCTTTTGTGAGCTACTTTATTAGACAGAAGCAATAGAGACCCCGTGGAGAGAGGGGGTGTTCTGTAACATAAGGCCCAATCAAAGCTTGTTGGCTGTGATTACAGTAAACATGTTCTACCACATGAGCCACTTGCGAGGCAAAGCTTATTATGTTTGAATACTGCCATTTTATTTTCATCTGCAACTTGTGCATAGATAGGTCATCTTTCACTTATCTGGATGTATGTCCTGTCTTCTTTTAACTCCTTACTCTTTTTTTCTAGGTCTTACCATCTAGCAGTGGTTGAACTTGAATCTAACATCAGCCAGGCCAATCTACACATTCATTCTATTCACAACAGACCACTTATCCTGAAACAGAAAAGGTACTTGTGTGGGCGGCTGTGGCTCAGGGGTAGAGCCAGCGTCATGTTAAAGGAAGGTCGCTGGTTCAATTCCCCAGTTCTGCATATCAAAGTGTCGATACTGAATCCCAAACTGCTCCTGATGTGCTGGTTGGCACCTTGCATGGCAGCAACAGCCGTCAGCGTATGAGAATCTATGAATTACTGTAAGTTGCTTTGGACAAAAGCGTCTGATAACTGCACTAAATGTAAATGTATCCCTCAAATGTTCCCTGTTTCCTGGAAAAGTTATTTGGAGAAGGCGGGCTATTTGTAAAGGAACTGTTCCACAACTAGAGCATACTGTTCCTCCAGTTTCCAAGACCAGCAGGGTCCTCCTGACACCCATCTGACATCAGAAACAAGCAACCTAAACTGGCCAATCACTGTTCGTATGTGTGTGTGTGTGTGTGTGTGTGTACCTGCGTAGGTCAGCATGAACAGCCAAACGTTTTCCCTTCATAGAAACTTTTGCATTAAACTTTGTTTCCTGCAGGAGGACAAGAAAGATTAAATAAATAAAATGTAATAAAAATAATTTTGATCAGCAGGTTTCCAGTTTGAATCAGGAAATAAAATCCAGTTTAAAACTGGTTAAAACGGATTCAAAGCAGGAGGTAAATGAAACCTTCTGAAACCTTAGACATGTTAGGATTAAAATATTTAAAAATAAAATTTTAAAGAAGTAAAAAAAGTGTGTGCGTACCATGGTCATGCTGCTGAGCTGGACCGGAGGCTGACCTGGAGGCAGCAGCATCACCTTGACAATGGCTGTCATGACAACTGTTGCTCCAGATGTCTTGATTGAGGTTTTTGGAGGTGAGTTGACAGCGAGCTGCAGAGAGAGCGGGGCTTCCACCAGAGCTGGGTTCTGCACAGAATGCGCAGGGAGAACATGGAATTTCCCTTGGGATATATAAAGTTCTATCTTAACTGATCAGTATTTGAAAGGTGATGTTATACTGCGTTGGCATACAACACTGTAAACCCATATATTCATTTTTTACTGCATCTCTTCTGTGCTTCTACTGTCTTTATAGTGTTTGGCTGTTTCTCTGGTGTTTCTTCTCACCAACATCATGATGGCTCCAAAGTAGGTGGTTCTCAACAACATCTCCAGGTCTTTGGGCATCTGAAGCACAAAATGACACAAACAGAAAGAAGAACAATGAATAGACAGGGTCAGTTGAACTCACAGGACTAATCTTTGTTGTGTTTGCTTTGGTGGTTTCAGGGTACATGGCATCTGTGTTGGTTTCTTTAGGGAGTTTAGGTTTTGGAATACCTGTGGTGGTTCTGAGGGTCTGTGGTGGTTCTCAGGGTCTGTGGTGGTTTGAGGGTGTGTGTGTGTGGTGGTTCTGAGGATCCGTGGTGGTTCTGAGGGTGTGTAGTGGTTCTGATGGTCTGGGGTAGTTCTGAGGGTGTGTAGTGGTTCTGAGGGTCTGGGGTAGTTCTGAGGGTCTGGGATAGTTCTGAGGGTGTGTGGTGGTTCTGAGGGTGTGTGGTGGTTCTGGGGGTCTGTGGCGGTTATGACCTT
>OMLP01012618.1:0-14665 GCA_900302685.1 Spondyliosoma cantharus
TAGACAAGGGTCTACAGTTGTATTTAGACTGAATGCAAAGCAACTTGCATGATTGGATAAAAAGTCAATGGAAACACATTTTCTCTGAGAGCAACGGTGAAAACGTAAATTCTTATCCTGAAGCTCTATGACTCGAGTCAATGGATGTAAAAAGAAAAGAAGAAAAGGAAGATATACTGAGATGACTATTTCTTCTGGTACAAACATCACATACCAAAGGATGTAGATTTCAACCTCACTCTGTCAGATATGGTCACTGGTTGGAAAGACCAACATTTTGTGCACAGGAAGTGATCATTGCAGATCTGACATCAGTGTGCTGATGATGTTCCTGGAACATCATTTTGCTGCAGGACCATTATTGCAGCTGACCAAAAAGACACACGTGGGAGAGGTTATCCTTTGTAACGCGTGGAGGACATTGTGACAGGGTCTATTTCAAGCATAGTAGTTTTGTTGCCTAAACCTAACAATAAACAGAAAATAAGTGAACGTTGTCTAAAAATCAACAGTATAACGTTAATGTTCCAAACAGCGCATGTATCTCAGTCTCCTGGGTTCGAGTGCTGTCGCTTTTTCCTCTGTTGTGATGATGGTCCTGGAACAACATTATTTATGATGGTCTAGGAACAACATGGTGATACCAATACACCAACCTGCATTCAGTCTTATAAAGAACAGTGAGCAATTGCTTCATCCAGTGGTCAATAAACTCATCAATGCAGGCTGAATCTGCTTTTTAGTCTTTTTTTGACAATCTGACATTACTGGCCGTCACAAAGGCATACTCTTCTTCATCGTACTCATAAGTAGTCTGGGCTGACTGAGTTTGAGTGAGTGTTTAGCACCAACTGAAAAATGGCATTTTACTGGGAAAGGTCTTTTAAACCTGGAGGGTAGACAAATCTCTTCTTAGCTGTAGCGCTTTCACCTTAAATCATCAGCCTGGACACAGTGAGTCTGAGAAATGATCGAGCATGTGGTTGAGGATAGATCAGGGAGAGGTCAAAGAGCTGATGAGTTTTCAGCACACTGTCTGGTTGCTTCATAGCCTCTGAACCTAGGGTTAAGTTGATTTGAGTTAAACATCTGTATGCTTGACAGCATACATTGAAATCCCCTCCACAGCTGTGTATTTCATTGGGTGTCATATCAGGTCTTCAGCTCTGAAAAAGTGCATAAGTGTAAGGCTTGTATATGTTTTCTAAAACCATGACCGAAAATGTGTTTAAAAACGAATAAATTATAATCCATTATAGATGTCAGAATTGTCTTTTTTTTTTAAATGACTGCACTATTTTACACACACTATCAACTATCCAAACCCAAATTGGTGAGCGCACTGCGATGAATGTCATATAAACTACTTCGTAGCTCTGTTAGCTGTGGAGCTAAGTCACCCTATCAGCTCACGGAGTCTTCCTGCACTGCAACGTCAGATGACAAGGAGAGTCACAGCAGTCAAAACGGACTCAACCAGGCTGTCACCTCCCAGTGAACACAGCTGGACACCAGACTGGGAATGAACACAGCCTCCAAGGCTGACAGATGCCAGCCTGAAGACAGAGGATACAGTACAGAGGTGATTTACTGCAGCTCTGATCAGGATTATGACTCTTGGGACAGTAAAACAGGAGAGGCATGACGCTGCAGAGAGGAGAAGGAGAGTCAAACATGTTCATATGTTACCCTGTGAATTGATGATTTATTTTGACCAAAACAGAGGTGATTGTGAAAAGACTGTTCAGGTGATTTAAGATGACTCATGAGGCAATCAAGCTCATCTTAGTTTGGTTAAAGAGAGAAACTTGAATTGATATGGTGTACAGTTGTATTTTTCTATTTGGCAGACAGATATGTGTGAAAATATTTCATTTACTTCTTAGACGAGGTAGTGAACACACTGCTTTTCTTTAATCTCCCAGCGGAATATATGGGGCAATCAGACTGTCACCTCTTGTGGTACAAAGTGGTATTGCAAGACATGACGGCTGGTGCTAGCTAGCGCGTTAAGCATGCTAACTTCAGTAGACATTTCTACAACATAGACGGCTTTGACACACTAAACATGGATGTGTTTTTTTTTTACTGTTTTACACTTAAATTCTGGCAATATGTCAGAAATTGCCCCTTTAAAGACAAATAGTTTGAGGAATACCAGGGAGCTGAATGCTTAATGTAATTACATTAATAAACTAGACTGGGTGTAATACAGTTGTTAAAGACCTGACATATGCATTTAAGGGTTAAAGACATAGAAAACTCATTGGGTCTGACACAGTGTCTATCTCTTCTAAAACTTACACAATCACAGAATGATTGATGATGAATGATGCCATGTTTAATGACACTAAAGTTAAAATACATCAAACTGAATTGAATAAAACTCACAGTATTTACTTTTGTGGTAAAACCACTTAATTATTCTGTACCAGGCTAAAACATGTGGAACAATAACACCAGAAGAGAAGAGACAAAAAGTCTTGTGAACTGACTCAGTGAAGTTACAGTAGTGAAGTCACTGTTATGGTTTACATTTGTGGTCAATTTTCTATTAACAGAACCTATGCCAACACTTGAAACCTTGAATCAACTTTCAGTGAAGCAGGTTATGGCTTTAGTTTTGGAGTCAAATGAGGTGAATGACCACTCATCTCAACTAAGCTTCTCAAATCCCAAATTGTATAATTTGTATAACAGATGCACAGCAGGAAGACAGTATAACATGTTTTACATTTGTGCTGAACTAAAAATGACATTTAATTGCTGGCCTTCCTTCCGCCCGGCTAACCTTTGCCAAAGCCACAACAATAGCAATAATTCAGAAAGCACATTAACATACTTAGATTACGGGTTATGTAATCGGAGTAAGTGATTTTTGCAACCAGGCACATGTGACATTTTTCTGCTGTCAGCTAAAAACAGAGCTTTGAGTATCAAACATGTCGGAGAGCTCTGTCCTGAATCCACACGAGAAAAGACACCAACAAACAGAAAGGAGGTCAAGTCTGCCCTGTCAGTAAAGCAGTGTCCAAAAACTCAAGTTTGGTTTGAAAAATACCGGGCAACATGTATTTATTTCAAGTGATAAAATGTAAGTTTCAAGGTTTAAATTTCTGACTGAAATGATACGTCGAATGAATGTATGAGTTCTTTTTTTATAGTTTGAAGGAAATGCAATGGAAACTTGCTGTTTGTTTTTAATAGATTTTAAGATTAGTCAATTTTGATGTTTTTACAACAATGAGAAAAATACAAACCACATTAGGGCTAGTACCTTTACCCGCTCACATGTTCACACTCTGAAGAAGTGCCAGTGTCAGAACGTAGTAGCTCCAACAGGAGCACCTTGAAAAAAACCCTGAAAATTTAAAAGGAAATCAAATTTCTTTACGATGCTGGTAATGTCTCTGAACAGTTGTTGATTCAACTACCTCTCATGTTCAGTCAACAGTTGATTTGGCAAAAAGAAGAAGAATACTTCGAACTAGGGCTGGGACTTTATCGCGTGTCAAATATTGATATGCGATTAATTGAGATTAATTAATTACAAAGCCTCTAATTAATTAGACTAATTGTTTTAATCGAGTCCCACCACTACTTCGAACTAATCATTCAATCTAAGACAATCTGACAATAAGGTCTATTTGTTAAACTTTAAAATATCCTGCCTTTCAATAATATTTTTGTCAAAAGTGTTTAATAACAGCATTTCAGAGATCATTGCCAAGAATTTGTGTATACTGGCCATGTATTTGTGTATGTTGGTGTTGGCATTAGCCCCAAAATCAAGTATTTGTCAGGCTTTAGTCATTGCTCTTACGCTGGAAATGATTGGTGAATCATCATCTGGTATGATCTAAACAGCAGCATGATCATAGAGATGCTCTTTTGTTGTTCTTAAACACTCATGTTGCAATCTATTTAATAAAGAATTTGAATATGTAGGGAGCAAAATAAGTCTAAACCTGGATTTCATGAGGAGCAAGATATGCATTAACTCTGCAAGATTACCAACCTGCCCCAAAGAGACCTGCCTCGAGAGATCCCCGTTACTTTGCCTTGTATTGAGGCCTTGTGGCAAAATGTTGTTGTAATACCTTTAATATGTTATTATATTATGCATATCTACCTTAATATGAATATATTATATATGATGTTGTATTTATGTTAATATTGTTGAAATACAAATACAAGTGTTATAATTGAACAGGTTTAAAACCACACTCTTGTCAGCTCCCACAGATAATATTTGGCCTTTTAGCAGATGAATCCAGCTGTGCTTCCTGCCCTTGTCTGAAAACTTTGTTGCTCAAAACATCTGTACCCAAATATACTCTGACTTTATCTGCAGATATTTTGCCAGGTATTACTTGCCAATAGAAGCTTGATGGGACCACTATCAAACTGATGCAATCCCCTAAATCAGAAATAATAACATTACATCATCAGTAGAGGGAAAATCTTTTTGCCTTTTTACAACCAAATGCAACAGAGGCATGTGCTAATTTCATAAGTGGTGAGACAAAAGACAAATCCGAAATCATCCATTTGAGGCTTACACAACAGTCTCCTACTGTGTGACTGGATACAAATAATAAGCCTATTTGAGAAAAGTCAGGGGAAGCGAGGAGAATTTGAAGTATAGTGTCTAAAATCTGATTTCCATTGTAACTGAACTCATTCTGCGGAAGAGTCCCTGAATACGTCTCAGTGGACATACGTTGAAAAGTTCAAGAATGAACAAGAATGAAATGTCAAGGTCGATAGTTTAATCTTGTTTCGCCTCTTATCATTTACCTTGTAGGTTTTCCAAAACGAATTTGAAATACGTCTAGACGGAAACACTGCAGGATATCTGCAACTTGATTTCTTCCGAAGCACCCATGCTTCGTTCTTAAAGGAGCTTCTTAAACAAGTGAAACCACGCTCAAAGAGTTTGTTTATTAGTTTATCTTAAAATGGCTTCATTAGCCTCACGCGTAATTACGCACGGCACACAGAAGCCAAACCCCGCTTACATTTCTGTCGCACTGAACTGACCTGACGTGCCGGTGTGACTGCAGTATTTGACCTCTTGGACGCGGCTGGCCGGACACACCGACCATCCAAAGCAGCAGGTTGAGCAGCACCACATCCGTGTGCATGGTGTCCAGCGTCCCGGCGCTCGCCTAAAGTCTCAAAACTGCACGCTGCTCCCGCAACTTTTCCCGCGCAGGACGCGCATTCCGCACATGCCTCGAGCCATAAACGTAGTGAGAATCTATACATGGATGCCACGGTATTTAATCTCACAGAGGAGGGGGAAGCAATAAACCTACAAATCCTCCGCGTCAGATGGCTCGGATTTGCTCTCCCTGCTCTGGGTGCAGTCTGAGCAGGAGCGCAGAGCACGTTTTTTTTTTTCCAGCTGTTGAAAGCGGATCTTTCACCTCCACATGCACCAGGTAAAAGCTGCCAGCTGTGCAGGTCACTGGAATAGAGGATATGACTTGCATGTCTACTCTTACTTTCACGTGCAAAGTGGCCAATTATCAGAAGTGGATGAGGGAATTAAACCTCACCTTAAACAAGGGAACATTTATTTTATTCGCTTTTCCCCACAGGTGTATGAAGATGATGGATCATTTAGACCCATCCTGTACTGGTGATGTTTGTCCTGGTACAGTCAGACTGATGTTGATTTGATGCATTTTTAGTGACTACATTAAATCTGAGTCACTCAATAGGATATATGTTGAAAAGCACATTACCAATTATCAATATGTGCAGTTATGTAACAGCCTTTTAATCCACAGCCAGTGTCCATGCAGAGTCTGGAGCAGGCATGTCACAGAGGTTACACACTCCAATCATCATATTTTCAAGTCTTTCTATCTAACACAGCGTGATAAACAGTGAGGTGAGGCTCACAGTAGCTGGAGTTATGCTACTTGCTCAGGCCTTCAGTATTTTTCATTTTCTCATAAATGGCCTTTGATCTCTTAATATTCCCACAAATCAATGATAGACTGATACAGTCAGTGTCACTTTATTTGATGGATGGTTCTCTATGACAGTGCTCCTATACGTGCTTAAAAACGTTCGTAAAAGTGCCCTTTGCACTCCCATTGGAAATGAGTTTGACCCGAAAACGAAACTACAGTAAATCTTAAAAGTGGCTCTTTCATCGTAATTATGCTTTTACACGAAGGTTTGACTCGGGTACATTCACACTAAAGCCTAGGTTGCTTTTTGGCGAGAGTTTCACTTTAACATTAAAGCCTGTGGTCAATTGTCTTTGTCATCATCTGTAATTTCATATTTTCAGGTATATCTGACGACAAAAGTAATTAGGTACTGCTCACAGACAGGTGTCATTGATGGAATCATCTGTCACAAAGAAAGATGTTTTCAATTTTGATCAATAAATTCAAAGGCAGTATTGGTAATATCCCACACTAACAGCCAAAAATACCCCAATTATTTATTGAGCTCTTGAATCTTTATTTTTGATTAATATTACTCAAACTTGCCTAACCCTAACCTACAAAAAGCTACCAGGATAATCTCAAGCTGTTTTAAAGAAGAATTTAAAATGTAAGTGTGAGTTGTCAGGGTATCAAACCAATGATTTGCCGACCTTTACAAATACAGATACATTAGTCGAACAATGGCATAGCCGTCAGTGCTGGAAAAAAAAAAAACAATCGAAGAGATCTGAAGAATCGTGACGCCCCTACACATATGTAGGTCATAACTCATCCGTCAAAATTATAAGATACCCCGTCTAAAGGACATTATGTAAAACATATGAGTATTTTAATAATCAACATTACGACCTCAAAAGTCTTTCTAAATAATATCCAATGGTTTTGATTTTTTTGGACTCACCATTTTTTTTTGACATCCTTAACATTTCAATTTTCTTTTCCTTGCAGAAATGAGCTTCTGTAAAGTAGTTCGACTATCCATTACAGTATGGTACAAATGCTGTTTCAGAGGCTTTTATTTCCTAAGAACAAAACAATTCACGCTTCCTAGTAAAATGGAAAATTTCATGAATACGGCTTACAGAAAATGTGAGCTTTCTCAGACTTAAGAGAGTAAAATTGGTGGACTCCTCCTTTAACATTAATAGCCACTTCCTGTGTTTTAATGTGCACTCTGTAGTTTTGGGCAAGACATTTTATTTTATTTATTGCATTTGAACAGTATGTACTCAGTGAGCTTGTGGATATTGTGCAGTGCTGGAGTGTATGGACAGTATTAATGTCCATGCTGCAGTGGAAGTTGATGAGCTCTGCTTGGTTGTCAGATATGTTGTCTACAGGATTATCTTGAGGTGACCCAAGCTTTCATTTTCCCTTGCTACCCTAGATTAGGTTTGATCCTCCATCATTATATTTGACATTGTTTTGACAGATTATTTAAACAGCAACATGGCAGCAGTAAATGTATGGTAGCAGGACTGTCATCTGTGTCTGCAGAATCAGAGCTGAGAGGAAATTGTCCGTTTCTTGCAGCAGAGCAAGGCCTGGACCTGATTACATTAGCTATATAGTTGGATCAAAATGCATTAGGCCCCCTAGAAACTACAGCCTAATATCACATCTCTGAAAATGAATGGCTTTAGAGCTTTAAGAGCAGTGTTGGACAGACTCGACAAGACTTGTTTTTGTTATTCAAAGAGATGCATTGGTAGTGGGGTGTAAAATGCTAAGTTTGTCCTGAGAGTGGCACTACAGGACAGATGATGAGTCAGTATGTGTGGTGGCTGATAATACTGGCTTTGTGTAAGGAACTGTTCTCCTCAGCCTGCACTCTGTCAACGTTTTCCTCACCTATTTTGCTGGCTGTATCAGTACTGTGCCTCAGGGATTGGCTTAATGCAGAGAACAAGTATCACTACAATGAACTTTGTATGTAATAAATAAAGATTTTTTTTCTTCTTCGTCATACATTTTGGTAATTTCAGTCCAATCGGAGTGCTGGTCCAGTGTTCATGACCAGGATGGAATCAGGAGGAAGACACCGTCTATAAGCCGTAAACGTCAATTCACTATATTTAGGTCTGATGCCATCATACCATCATCATACATTTTTTAAAATAAAAATAAGCTGTAACATGGGTGATGACAATAACATATTTGACATATTCACATTCTTATTATAGCATAAATCAATAGCCTACTTTTGTAAAAGAGCAGTTTCTACTGTATCCCTGCAAATGTAAATTAAAAAAAAAAGTACACTATAATTAAGTATACCTAGTTACTTAAGGAGTACATAATTAATGTAATATAAGTTTGCTGTTTTCAATGTGAGAATGTACAGGATATGCTAATGATATGACCGTATAGTATATCAATATAGTGATACTAAAAGCATACTGAAATACAGTCTCATACTCAGTCTCAGAATTGTAATATTTACAATAGGAATGAGGAAATAATACAATACTCGTAATTACGAGAAAAGATCTCGTAATTACGAGATCAGGATCTTGTAATTAAGAGAAAAGATTTCGTAATTATGAGATGAGGAAAGGTGCCACATTGACTGCGGTCAAGCCAGCCGTGGTTCACGTTTGCTTGGTCAAATTAGCTGCAGCTTTTTTCTAGTGCGCGGATCTGCTAACATTTATGGTAGCCGTAATGAAGCCGCTCTGAAGAGCTGCTGAGTGACTGTGGGGCAGACTGCAGTCTCACAATCAGCCCCATGAAACATACGATACTTTTACAGTACATACAACACTTTTTTTCACATCAAAGTTGGGTGAAATATATCTTCTCTTGTTCTCTGTTAAGGATTTTGACAGAGGATTACTTAAATAGTACACAGTAGAAGTACTTTATAGTTACAAAATTTAAACTTTTGTTTGTCTGTTCACTGACTTTAATTAGTCTCTTTTCCAGCGCGATAAACCCAACCCTACATATTCAAATCTTCTTTGAAATACTGTGTATATGAGACAAAGTGAGAGTTTTCAAAAATATACCAGTTGTCCATCTTCCAACATATTCAGCATTCCTCAATGAAAGGGAGGAATTTTCTCGCCATAGTTATCTCATGTCCAGCTCACTATCACTGATGTTATGGACCTCACCTGTGATGACATCACAGCAGTCATGCAAAGGTTGGATTCGATAGAAAAAGCTTTCTAGGACTGAAAGACTGACCAGTACATATACAGACCCATATACCCATATACAGAAGGTGTGATATGGATGACAAAAACAAACAGCCTAAAAGAATGTGAAATGATTGAACGCGTGACTTGATAAAACATTGCTTTTCTTTTATGCTCCCACTTGTGAGGTGTTTTTTACTGTCAACATACACACCAAGGCTCCGTTAACTCTCAATGTCGTGTAACTAGAAAATGTGGATAACGCAAAACATTACAATCATCCACCTGAATTGGGTGGGGAATTGCCACTACACACTCTTTATATAGTGAGTGCAGTGTCCCAGAATAGAATCTATCTTTTCATTTTTCACTTTATTGATGGTGATATGTTGTAGTTTCTGTCTTGTGACAAATGAACTTATTGTAAGTCGCTTTGGACAAAAGTGTCTGCTAAATGCCCTAAATGTAAATGTAAATCTAACTTCACAGGAAAACAGTTGCAGTGTTGTCCTAAGCAACTGGAGCAGCTGGGGCAGCTCTTCATCATGAAATTTTAATTCTGATCATAACCCTGGTGCTCTATCAAAATGAGACTGCCTCGTCCCATCTCCCAAGCATCACCAGAAACAGAGAATTTCTAACATACACAGAAATGCGAGCAGAGCCCACAGGGACCGTGAGGAGCCAGCCTTCAAACTGCTGGCTTGGAGGCCGAAACCAATCAGCTCCCCCCAACCTAAACTCACACTCAATCATCAATTAACCAAACACCCCTGCAACCAATCACACATTCAGGTAAGACAACAGAGAGATCACAGAGGAAATTGAACAACAAACATATATAAAAATGTGGGGGTTGTAACATCAACCATTCACAAAACTGGGCCTGCTGATTACTGAAAAACATTACAGGAGAACTCAGGTCAACAACGTCATTCATGTGAAGCCTTATCACTAAAAGGATATGAAAAAGGCCACAAGAAAGCACAATAGGCTAAATGCCTTTAAATACAGCTACATCATGACAGTTATACAAAACTGCACTGAAAAAAATAACATAATAAACTACACACTCTGCACCACACTGCACCCATATCCATCCCTGTCCCCTTCCAGCTTCTATAATATTCATAAAAGTAGGTAGCTCAGGCTAAAGCCACAGTAAAGCCCTGACATTCAGGCTCAAACCATCCACTGAAGTTCGACGTCATCTTGTAAATGGAACATGTCTCGTTTTATTCACCTACATGCATGTCATTGCTGCCCTGCTGACATGCCCCTGGAACACTGTCCTGAAACCGGGCCAAGATTGGAAAATGCTACTAAAGGTGGACCAGCACACATTTTGTCACCACTTTCGCCTGACATTGGCTCAACTTGATTTCCTGGTCATGAGGTTTGAGGAGCAGGGGTTGAACCAGGGGCATCCTGTTGGAGGTTGACCAGATGTGCCCTGAAAAATGTTGATGTGGTTCAGTCCATAGCCAACAGTTGAATTCTGGACTACCTTCACACACTCTGCACTTTCACTTCCACCTTCATCACCTGGCTAAATAATTGTGACAAAATAGCATCTGCTGCAGCATTTTCCAGGGTCTGTGGCATCAGTGGCATCGTAGGTGCTATTGATGGGTGCCAGGGGCCGTAGCCAGGGTTTAGAAATGAGTGAGGTCCAGATTTCTTTAAAAAAAAAAAGAAAAAATCATAGAGCTGTTATCTGTTAATACCTGTTAAGACGCTGTTGTCTTATACTTTGGTATAAGACAACGTCTTATACACACACACACACATATATATAGACAGTCAAGTTGTTACATTGTGCTTAAAATTACTTTGATGAATCCAGTTCAGTTCCAATGTCCCAAGTCGCAGTGTGCCGTCCCACATCTGGTGTCCAATTCCATTAACCAATGATCATTTTCATTCCCAATTAATCTGCTTATTAATCGATTGATAGGTTATTAAAACTGAATTAAATTAAAAAATTAAATACTGGTAGACTTTGTAATGTGGTCATAAATACCCAGAGGCCAAAGTGAAACCCTCACAATTTTTAGGCCAACCAACACCAGTCCAAATCTCAACATTATTACAAATACATTCAAATCATTCAAAGGAAATACAGCATTTCTCATGGACTCTCATGAAATGTTATTACATGAAACATGTCAAAGTATTATCCAAATAGTACATTAATCAGTGAGAGAAATTAATGGCAACTGACTGTTTCAACTGAACTATAAACTTTATAAATTGTTTATTAGTTTAAATTATAAGAAAACATCACATTGGGGGTCTTCTGGAGTATGGGGCACCAGGACCTTTGCTACGGGCTATCCAGTCCCTGTATAACCAAAGTAAGCGCTGTGTCCATATACTCGGCACTAAGTGAAGCACGTTACCGGTGGGTGTTGGGGTGCAGGTTGTCGCTTGGGATCTGAGTTCACAGCCGAGGGATAAAAGTGTGGAAACGTGTGAGAGTGAAGGGGTTGTGATGAGGGTCAGCACCTTTAGGTCTGAGGCCGTGGTTCTCTGCTGGAAAAACTGTGGATTGCACCCTCTGGTTGAGGGGGCAAGCAAAGAATTTTTTACATCTCGGGGTCTTGGGGATGGAAAAATGTGAAATGGACAGGTTGAAAGGTCCCTGTTTCCGGAACAAATAAAGGAATTCTGATTCTGATTCTTTACATATAATTGTTGTAAATATCCATATTTTTTATTAACATTCAATTATTTCAGACTTTTATTAACCTGTATATTATTTCACATATAAATCTTTATTTCATTTATTCTTTTATTTCATATCATCAGTTTTATTTGCCAGTTGTCAGGCTGCCTTTTCTTTTTCAGTAAATCTCCTTGTTGTTGCTTTTCTATTCTTTGGTCTGTTTTGACTAATTGTAAATGAGGTCACCCCTAAAGAATCTCTCAAAGGTTGATTTTTAATTATCTCAGTTTGGAATTGCTTGTTTGCACCTCACTGTGTGTGCTCTCTCTGAATGTGAAATTAAAACAGAATGCTACCAACGGTTTAATAAGCCAAGCAAAATCATTCCAGATCAATTCCCCTTGCCTCTTTTGCATCAGAATTTGATCATTTTGTTCAGCGCACTGATGCGACGTGTTAAATACTCAGGTAATGTATGTATGTGTGAGGGTCATGTGTGAACCTGCATGCATGTCTGCACATCGCACACATTAATCTAGGAAACCCTACACTGTTAAAAAAAACAAAAAACAAAAGCCTGTAATTTCTGTCAACGGGGTGACAAAATGTACTGTAAAGTAACAAAAAACACTAATTTCATGTAATTAAATACATTTTTTAGCTTCAATTTGTCATGCTGTTTAATTATGAATATTTACACATACAAAAACAATGAAATGACCTTTAAATATGGTGGAATGCTGTTCTAATATAAATACTTGAAAACCTGAAAATTGTTGAAGAGTCCTTTTATTAGTTGGGTTATTATACAATTTTACCTGAATTTATATGTTCTTGTATATTCAAAACATAGTATATTGTAAAAAAAAAAAAAATGATTACCACTTGTAAAACCCTTGATTTACATTTTTTTTTGAAAATCATACCAATGCTAATATCTAGTGATCAGATGTACCAATGACTGGTACTCATGTTTGACCAATTTATCAGACATCACTAGCTTATCACCAACACATCAGTTGTTCAGCAGGGTATACTTCAACTAAATGAAAGAGAATGAATGAATACATTCATATTTTATTTAACACATCAACATCTAAACAGTAGCATCATCATCTTACTGATTAGACCTCCCCAAATAAGAGCATTCTAGGAGACGAGAGGGAGCGGATATAAAAACACAAACACAGCCGCCAAAGCACATGACACAATAGCAATTTTTTTTGAAAACATAATACAAACATAACATCCATACATAATTATACAAGATACAAGAAATCTGTCAATTCACAAACACATCTTTGCAACTACACAAAACTTGATTATTGTTGATTGTCACAAATGTTATCCAATTTAATGAATATCATTACGGTATCAAACTTGAATGTAACATTTTCAAAAACAAAAATTGCAAAAGTATTTTATGTGGCAAAAAAGAAACCTTTTGCAAAAAAAAAAAGAGAAATGTTACAGATTTTTCATGTTATTTAAATTTAGTAATTTATGGATATTGTATTCCTTATCATTCACCACTGTCTAGAAACTGATAACTTATGTTATGTACTTTATTAAATGTGTAGGAACGAGAGTATGTGCAAACCTGATAATGTAAAAAAATACATGAAATAAAATAGCATGGTGGATGAATGATGTCTAAAAAAAAAAATACTGTCCCTTTTATGCATTTAATTTATTTAACCAATAGAGGGCAGCAAAGGATAAATCCTGGTGAAACCAATGGCCTGAGACCTACAGTTTGCCACCGTGGGAGAAAAAGAGCCACATTTTAAATGAGCAACATCGTGTGAGCCATGCATAGTATTATTTCTAATGCAATCATTAATATTCCCTTATCAGTTTTTGAATAGCAGAAATGTACTACTTTCATCAGCTTCACTTCTGTAATAATTATCATAAACTGTGTGCGAGCTTCTTTTACGCACACACACACGCACACACATCTGCACACGCCTACACACACACACACACACACACACACAAATACATGCTCTCACACAAACACAAGCAGAATTAATCTGGATTTGGTGGGTGGAAGATTGCTGCTCTTGATGGAGAGCCAACCTCATGACATTACATAAAGCCTTTTTTTCTGTCTCTCTTCATTAGAGGTTAATCTATACACACACCAACTGTCAGTTGGTCATATGGCCCAGACGTGTCAAAATCAGATGCCATCATTTTTTTTTTAAGCGGTGTTGCAGTGTGCTAACTCATCATCATGGACTTTGAGGTTGAGATTAAAGATAATGTTCATTCTTTTTATAGTTTGACAGATAAAACGAGAGTGTTCTTCATTGTGAGCGTGATGCATGACACTCAAACATGTCTGAATTTTCTCCTTTTTATTTTGACTTAAACCTAGCAGATAAAAAATGTTCTTTTGACTTATATTAATTTTTAAGGACTGATGAATTTAACAAACAGCCTTCATGCTGGAACACACAGATATTCAGTATTTGAACTATAATTATGTTCTTGGCAGAATCGAAAGCCTCTGAAACAGCTTTTGGAACAACATCATACACTAACATTCTTCAGTAATCTATGATTAAAGCAGCAGTACTGTTTCCGGAGAAAGCTAATTAATTGTTGAGTCTCATCCATAGATTGACAAATACTCATGTTTTGGGTTGTTGGCGTGGGTCCATCGGCAACCCAAAGCAACCATTGTTGCTGGATGGACATGGACAAAAACTTCCTGAAAAGGAATAGACAGAACCAGACAAAAAACAACATTCTGGTTCATTCTCTCACCAAGGCTCTTCTCCCCCGATTGCTCAGTTTGGTTGGACGGCCAGCTCTTGGAAGAGTTCTTGTCATCCCATACGTCTTCCATTTAAGGATTATGGAGGCCACTGTGCTCT
>OMLP01012620.1:0-49519 GCA_900302685.1 Spondyliosoma cantharus
GTAGTATCGGGCATGATTTTGGTTTGGTTTTGTTTTGTACTTCATTTGTCATTTCACTCTTTCTTCAACTGTCCTATTCACTGTAGAATAGCGCTTCATATCTGTAAATGCTGAAAAACAAAATATTCCACTGCCTTTCTCAGGTTCAACTCCATTTTAGAATCTGTACCTTTTTAATCCTGTGTGTGCATGTCATAGGATTTCTTGTTGTAAGCTGTAAATAAACTTTCCCGCTACCTCAAATTCTTGGCCTGAATTTTTTTATTTATAATCCATTGATGTCTGCTTACAGTTGCTCTGGATAAATGACAAGATTATTGCCTTAAAAGTACACCACCAGTAGTACACCACTTTTATAAAGTGTTCAAAATTGCTTGGAACTGATAAGTTAGTGAGTAAAACTTGTTTTTGCTGCCATTTTATCTTAAATGGGTGAGAGCTCTGGTGTGTAACCAGATATACATTGTGTTTAGCTGAAATTTGGGTGTTTTTGGATCTGAAACACCTTGTTGGTAGTTAGGAATTTAAAATGACAAATTTTGACTTCAGACTTGACAGCATATGTCCATAACCACAAGTTACAGTTAAAAAGCTCCAGGTGCTGGACATGTACAGAATATAAAAAATGGCACCTCACTTAAGTTGCTTCCTTGCTGTAAATGCCATATCTTTGAACTCCTTACCCCCTGTTGGTGATGCAAGTTGAAAGAACTGGCATTACTATGGCAAAGCAAACTCTTACACTGTAACAGTTACCTCTGGAACGCTCCAGGCCTTAACTTGATTACATAAAATCTGGACACCTTAAAAAAAATATAAAGTACTATGGAACCTCTAACAAAATACACACTAAACCCAGGTACAGTTCTTCAAATCAAGGCATTTTATTCCACATGTTATGGACAAAAACTCAACTAAAACTTGAGGCAATGCATGGACAAAAAAAAAACTAATTCATTCTTTGCTGGAAAAAAATGCATTTCTGTAGCACTGGACAGCTTCAATACTACACCTTCAGCGACGTCGGAGCAATGAGTGTGTGCCATAGCCAAAAATACTACAGACACATTTCACAATAAATATAGCCTGAAATATTTACATACAAGTCCCAAATTTGTTAACTTGAATCATCCGCCTCCTCTCCGTCTGAAAGCAAGCCTGGTAAACGCTCGTACAGATTCTCTTCCAGCTTTGAATCAATGTCCGACTCTTTTCTCAGGGCACACCACAGGAGGAAGATCGCTCCAAACAGGCTGACAGGGAGGACTTTCCACCAGGGCCGCTGATGCTGGCTCCCAAAGGAGCCTTCGACTCTCCAGCTTTTGTGACTGGCTTTACTGGTGGAGAACTTGATGGGCTCAGATTTCACCTCTTCCTCGTCATCTGTAGACTTAGCTGTCCTCTGTAAGCTCACAGCTAGGGACCGCACACTGTTCAGCCTGCTGAAAAAGAAGAATGACAATTCTTCAGCTAAAATGCCTAAATGGAAAGTAACTTTCCAAATTCCAAAGTGATGTACTTATATGCTATTTAATTATGGGGTATTTTTACCTCACGTCTATATTTGAATTTGGAGACTTAAATTACTTAGATTTTACCTACATAACCTTTTAAATTATACACTGTCATATATGTAACTGCCCAACAGCTTACGTAAATATAAAGTAATTACATTTACACACTTAAATAGTGAAATGCTACTAAAGCAATTCAATAACCTGATGATTTAATCTGTGTTAACATACTTTTATTTTTGACACAGTACATATAGTATGTATAGACATATATCCTTGGACAGTGGATAATTGAGTGTGCAATGGGACGCAAAGGTGAGTTGTACAAGATCAAATTGGCATATATATATATATATATATATACATACACATACACACACACACATACATATATATATATATATACACATACATATACACACATATATATATACATAAACCATCAATATTGATACCATGCTGACTGATTTCTTCAAAAAAAATCACCAATCAGTTGGTGTCCCTTATTGTTGATCAGGAAGTAGACAGGACATAGTGATGATGCCATCTGGAGCTGCTCAGTGAATTATACAGTAATTATATTACATTATCTAATTAATAACTTTTAGGCTTGGAAGCAGTTCAACATCATGATATCATTTATCTCGCGCACACAGTCACTAGGTCACTGACTGAAGATCAACTCCGAAATGTGTCATCTGATGACACCAGGTCCTAACTTACTGCACTGACTCCCTCTTCAAACTGATAATCTGATGTTGTTCTATGGACAAAAAATTACATAACTGGATATCAAAATGTGTGACCTTTCTTGTATCCATCGGGTCGGAAATTTAAATTGAAAACAAAAGGTAGGTGAAAGTCCTCAGTTTAACATGTATTACAGTTAAAACCATGTCACTGAGTCACCCCACCATGACAGTCAACATGGTTTCTGTTAGCCTGCAACAGATTAAGTCACTCACCTCACGGTCGAAGTGCCGTGGTGATTAAATATCCCTCGACTGAGAGCAGACCGTGTCAGTCCGGTGAAAACGCGTCCTGCTGTTGTAGACATCTCGGTCAACTGGTCATCCTAGGACGCACGACGTTAGGCGAAAGAAAACCGAAGATTTTCTTACAAAACGAACCCTGGTTAGGTCATGTAACACATTGTTGTACAACCTTGAATTCCTTCCGGGTGCCGCCGTTGAACGCCGGTTTTACGTTCCACTAAAATGTAGAGGAAAGTTTAAAATCCCTGTTCGGAATTGGTCAAGCTATTTCATCGAGTGTAAATATAATCATTATTAATTTTTACAATTGTTATTTTTTATTGACTTTTTACTATTACTTTTTTTTATTTGCCATAATAGCCGAAGTAGAGTCTGTTAAGGAGCTTTTTTAGTAGACAGGGTTTGCCCTGGTGTTATGGAGATGATAACATTTCCATTTTTCCCAGCAACTAAATGGGCCTTGAGATTACATTATTTGCTGTCAAACAATAACTTTAGACCTTTATTTCAGTATTTGGTGTTATTTCAGGCATTAGTACCAGCTGCTTTATATTTTTTACACTTGAACAGTTTCCTGTTTCGAGGGTCTTTGAAGCAGTCACGGCCATCGACCAATCACAAAACAGACATAGATATCCGTCCAATCACGCTTCTCCTAGGCGACATCACTTCCTGGTTGAGTTCCCATGCTCGTTATGTGTGCTCCAGAGTTTTGCACGTTTTTCTCAAATCAAGTAAGTGAATGTTTACGTCAGAGTGTGATAGAAACAATGTTTGGCCAGAGTTGATTTTTATTGTTTATAGTATTTTTATCTCTCGGCTGCTGAAATGAAATGCCAAGCGTAACATTTATGTTTTGGGCTGCGAAAAAACGTTTTTTCCATTTAAACTGAGCATATTGCTCCATTTAATCATGTCCATGGACACCATCAGCTATAGTACGATAAATGCGTGAATAAAGAGATAGCCATGCAACTATACTTGTTGTGAAGTTTTTAGATTCAAAAGCACACGAAGCCAGCCAATAGGTTCTTCTTTTTCTCCTCGTCAGTGTCATGAGATGTTTAATACAACAAATTAAAAAGAAGCACTCATCCTTCTCAGTCTCTAAGGCTCGTTGTCTTTGTATTTAATATAGCATACAGAATATCGGTGTATTGTTCTTTTTATAACACGAATGTGTCTTTGCAGGAGTAAATCAAGTCATGGCCAAAGACAAATCTTTGAAACTGGGCACAAATCCGCCTAAAAGGAAGAAATTGAGCTCAATTGTCAAAGAAGGGCATGTGGAAGAGGTGATGGACACTAAAGTACAAAAGAAAAGGAAAAAGGTGGAGGTGGAGGTGAGCAGCACAGTCCCTTGTACATGTGTCTATTTTTGGTTTTTTTTTTAGAAGACAAAGCCTGAAAACTTGAAAAAAATAATGAATGTTTATTTCACATAGGAGGCTCCAGTACAGATTCCACCCAAGACGATCACAGCAGATGATAAAAAGCAGAAAAAGGAAAATAAACGTAAAAGGAAACAAAAAACAGAGCAAACAGAGGTAAGACTGTTTTAAATAACTTATTCAACACACAAAAGCTGGACTCCTTGCTTTCACGTATTCCATTGTCTTTACACTCTACTGGCACAGATAGGTGATTTATTATTGGTGTGACCTTTTTATATGCATTTGCCATCTATTTGAGGGAAGTATAACAGTTTGTGGAAGCATGTTATAGGTTTAATGTGTGGACTGACTAGGTGTGGCGCATGTTTCGTGGATGCTTGCAGCTGATTCATAGATGGATTTCCCTGAGGCTGACCTGTGCAGTTTGGCCAATCTGCTCTTCTGCTGGATGAAACGCCTCAGCTTGTTCTGAAAGGTGTCCCCGAGGAAGCTGTAGATGAGTGGGTTAAAGCAGCTGTTGGAAAAGGCTGCCAGCCTGACAGCATGACCTGTCAGGGGGTAGTCCTGCCACAGTGTGTGGCCTTCGTCTATGTCACTTTGCAGAAGGTGAACACTTATGAACACGTTCTCTGGGAGCCAGCAGAGGAAGAAGACTAACACAGCGGCTGAGATCATCCGCAGAGCTTTCTGCCTACGAGGCTTCTGCTGTGGGTCCCTCTGGCTGCGCCGGAGTACCCGTGCTATTCTCCAGTAGCAGAGCCCCAATATGCAGAAAGGCAGCAAGAACCCCAGCATCACCTCCAACCACTGGATCTGTGTCACGTTGGCGAAGCAGAAGTGGAGATCTCCAGCGTGCTGCCTTTGAGCTATGGCAAAAGGAAGCACGGTGAACAAAGAGGAAGACACCCAGATGAGACAGCAGCTGAGGCGCGCCCTCGACATGCTGCGTCCCATGAGGCCGGTCAGTGCGACGAACCGGTCGAAGCTCATCCAGGTTAAGAAGAAGACGCTGCTATACATGTTGACCTGCTGGAAGAGGTTCATGAAGGTGCAGAGGCCGGCCATGTTGTAGTAGCCCTGCTGCAGGTTGAACACCTCGATCAGAGAGTCAGCCACCAGAGCGAGGTCGGCCACAGCCAGGTTCACAAAGTAGAGGTCCGGGGCTGACAGGCGGCTCCTGTTGTCCAAGTTGACCAATAAGATAAGGATGTTCCCAAAGAAGCCAACAGGGAACAGGAATATTATATAGAGGCAAGAGAAGGAGAAGCTGATAATATGCTGCTGATGGTTTTCTGACGGCGCTACCATCTGTGTCTTATTCCGCTGAGCAATCAGGTTGTATTCAGTGTCGACCCCGTAGTTCACATACATGGTCATGTCTGTATTCCACTGCTGTGTCGATCTTGTGTTAAGGTGCCATAGTTTTACACTGGTTTTCAAGCCCCTGTGGATTCCCTTGTGCAATGTGTTTCCTTTTTCTGCTCTGTGGTCTCCGTGGATGTATAGAGGAGTTGATTGACACTTTTTGTCCTACACAGAGAGGGGAAGTATAGTAAGTCAAAGGTTAGATTCCGGCTTCCTAATGGACTTTATTGAGCCATAGTCTCCACACATTAGATTTAGGTATATTTCTTGTTAACATGTTACATACCCAAGTGATTATACCAACTTTTAGAAAATGTCATAGCATGGCATTCAAGACCATCATGCTAGATAAGTTACAAAACAGTGTTGCTTATTGCTCTGCTGTAGCTCTTGAAAGCATGTCAGATTTCCTGCAGTTTTTAAGTGTATTTCAGACTGAAGATGAAGAATGCTGCACAAATAAGATGCATCCTTCTTTTGAGTCTCATTAACAACTGTACAAATAGAAGGATTGGACAACATGGACATGAAATACAGGAGTATAAAATCAAGTTAAAATTGTAACATCACAAGAGGGGGAGAGATTTCAATCCAGCATGTCTATGAAATATTCATTAATAATTTGCTATAGTCTAGGGCAAGGTTGCCCAAACTTAATCTCTTCGAAGGCCACAACTCAAACTAAAAGGTGAGCATTGGGCCAAAAGCAAAAACCTATTGCATTGTTGTTTAGTCTCAAAATGGTCCCAACTTCCCTTAATTGACAGCTCAAAAAAGTCCCACTGCCTGACCTGCAGTTTTTAGGTTATGACAAATAATGATTAGGAATCATATATATATATATATATTTAAAGAACATTTCTAAGTCGCAAAAAATCAAACTGCACATATGCAGTTTTTGCATCTATTTGAAATAAATCAAATAAATATTGATTTATTTTTCACTGCAAGCCAGTGGGCCAAATCGAACCTTACCCTACCTTGGGCAGCCCCGGTCTAGGGGTTTAAAGTGTCAACCATAAACTGCAGTATCCCTGGTTTAAGTCCGAGCGAGGACCTTTGTTGCATGTTAATCCTGTTTTCTCCCTCTCTCCACTTGTTCCCTTATGTTTCTCTACTGTCAACTATCAAAGGCATAATTAAGGTATTTTAAGACTATTAGTCATCTTGCATTGGAATGAATTAAGGTGATGCACACTTTGACATTAATATTATAAAGCTTAAACCTACCTCAAATTTCCTTGCACTGCATCGTGGTCTTTGTCATCCACCCTGTCCTCATGGTGGTGACTATGAAAGCAGGTGTCACAGTAAATCTACAGATGGGTTACGGTGCCACCCACCATCACAGCAAGAAACACAAACGCAC
Source organism: Spondyliosoma cantharus (assembly GCA_900302685.1). Taxonomy (NCBI): domain Eukaryota; kingdom Metazoa; phylum Chordata; class Actinopteri; order Spariformes; family Sparidae; genus Spondyliosoma; species Spondyliosoma cantharus. Next base: position 6,638 of record OMLP01012620.1, read on the forward strand.
TATGCATGCGTGGGCACACACACAAACCTCTTTTTTGTAATCATAGTTAATTATTTATAAGTAAGACAATACATAGCCACATTGAGATATCACCTGTGTATTTTTGTATGAAATAATTTTATTGCATTAATAATTATGTCAAGTTGGTACATGGAGCCAACTTGTCAATGCGAGCACTGAAGTGGGAACACACCTATGATTGTAGAATGTTAAAATATATAAATATGGGCGTTGGGATTTTCAGTACAGACGACCAACAGTATGTTTACACAAAACAAGACGAGGGACAGGCCGGGATAGTCTCTTTTTTTTGTTTCAGAGTCCTTAAAACATAAAAACACAGTTTATGTAGCTTTGGTTTTGGTTCACATGCACCTGTTTGAGACCGAAGAGGATGCTCTCATTTATTAAATTATGCATTTAATGTTTTTGTGACATATATTTAGATCTTTAAGTATCGCCACCATGATTTTATACTGTGTGAATATCGTCTGACATTTCACGTGACGCCAACATCTTATGCAACCTGGCTGCTGTTTTTGATTTTCCTACTGGTGTATGGGTTTCGTGCCACCCTGTGTTAACACTGATGCAGTATGTGATCCATGCAGATCAGTTATTCCAGGAACTGGTGCCCATCGGTTTCTTGAAAGAAGCTATAAAGTTCACAGTGTCACTTGTTTGTGGCTTGTGTTGGTTCTTTAAGTTTAGTCTGACACAGTCAATATTCTTAATGTCACTATTTTCACAGCTGTTAGAGTCTGACCTTTATTTTCTTTGACTAAATATTTCCTATGTGGCATTCTGGGAATTGCAGAGCTTTTTCCAGGCATTTTGTCTGAATGGGCCTTTGTGTAAATCATGTTAATGCAAACAGGGCCTGTTTTTCTAGATAAAGAGGTGCGTTTCAGTGACAGAAAAATCCTTTTTAACTGTCTTATTCATATTTGTTTGGTTATAACTATATAAACATGTGCTTATAGTAGTTGGAGCTGCAATAATTCATTGATTAGTTGTCTATTATTAAATGAATTGTCAACAGTTTTGCTAATCAATTAATTGCGTCATTAATTGAGTTATTTTTGGAGACAAAAAAGCTAAAATTCTCTGATTCCAGCTTCTTAAATGTTAATAGTTTCTGGCTTCTTTCCTCCTCTATGACATCAAACTGAATATATTATATAGGTTGTGGATAAAACAAGACATTTAAGGGTGTCATTTTTTTTTTTTTTTTTTTAGCTTTTGAACATTTTATAGACCAAACAACTAATCGATTAATCAAGAAAATAACTGACAGATTGGTCAACAGAGAAAATAATAATATTTTCAGCCATAATGAAGACTAAATCAACAAGTCCATAATTCTGAAGATGTCCAGCACAATATTTATTTTTTTGTGAAATAAGAATGTACAAAAAATGATATTTGCAAACTTTCAGTCACTGGAAACATTAAAAAAGAGAATGTATGTCAAATATTTACATTGTTACTTTGGAGCAAAATAAACAACAACAGCATTTAAGAAAATGAAAAAAAAAAAAAATTAGAGTGAGAATATGGTTCATACAATCAGATCTGCAAAGTCTTTAATTCAATGCGTCAGAGGATTTTCTAATGTCAGAGATGAGAGTCATTGTCCTCTACGACTCGATGTCCTGCAGCGTGTCCGTGATCTCGATGTGGGGAGCGATGATATTCCTGTTGGGCTGCGCGTGGCCCGGGCTTCGACAGCAGTCCCTCAGCTGCCGAAACACTCCATGGAGACTCTCTCGACACGGCCTGTGCATGAGCAGCACGAGCAGCAGGCTGACGCTGCTCCCAGAGAAGACCACGAACTCAGCCACGCTCAGAAACGCTCGATCACGAGGGAGCAGCTCCTCCTTCCCTGGTGAGACGAGTTGTGCTCCTCTCACCAGAGCCACACTGTAGAAGAGCTGGCAGAAAAACATGACCACAGTGACTGTCAGGAACACAGGACCCTCCTCGGAGCCGGAGAGGAACCGTCCTTTAGACTTCCACTGCCGGACGCAGCCGCCTATCAGAAGTCCCAGCTGGAGCATGTAGGGAATCAAAAAAGCCAGGCAGAACCTTGTGCCTGCATATGAAACACCGGCGCTGACTAGATCCATAAAACAATCGCCGTGCTCCTGAAGACTACTGTGGGGTCCACGAAGCCCTGCCAGCAGCAGAGAAATCAGGACAGAAGTCAGGATCACCAGAGCCATGCAGACCACAGGCTTCCTCAGTAGGGAGTGGGATGGTGGATCCAGAGTTAGGACGTAAGCCATCAGAACTAAGACCAAGAGGCCGCTCAGAGAGGCCGTGTTGATGGTGAAAGAGAGCGCGGCGCAGCCCAAACCTGAGGTCTGCAGGTACCCAGGTTTGTAGGCCACAGCGTGCAGAGAAAGGAGCAGCAGCAGCAGCTGGAAACCACAAAAGGCCCAGAGCAGGGAGTCGAGCCACGCCAGCCGTCTCTGGGCTCTGTAGGTCTGGATGAAGCTGTAGAGCAGGAAGCAGCCTGCAATGATACCCAGCCCCGCCAAGAAACTGTAGACATAGTTTGCTCTGGAAGTTATGTCATTGGCTGCGATTTCGTCTAACACTGAGACTGTTGGAGTGGAGATGGCATCCATGATGGTGGACCTGTCATTAGATGGAGGTGTGGTGCTCCACTCAGTGGGGAACACGGTGCTATGATTAGACTGGAAGTGAAAAGAGAAAACTGATGAGATCCTGTTCTCTTAAGCATCACCCACCACTGTTTGACCATCATTTCCTTCAATCAGAGGACGAACAGAAATCTACTGAGCTAGCAGCAAAGATCAGATAATGTGGGTAGAAGTTTGACTTGATGTCACTGAATCAGCTGCTCTGTATAGTGCACAGAAACAAGTGGAAATGCTTTGTGTAGAGCTGTTTTTATGTATTCTAATTAGTGTTTACTATTGCTCAGCTTGTGAATCATTACATGGGAGTTCCACAGGAACACACTCTTACAAAATATGATACGTTTCCTTCCTAAATTAACTCTGACTTTAGCTGAAATTTTGAACTGTGCGACATCATTATATATCTCTTAAAATATCTATAGCGCTGACGAGATTTAGTGAGATACCTTTTGTTTCTAAACTCTTTTCAGCCGCCACACTTCCCTGCAGGCAAGTCTTTGTCTGTTCCTCTTTGAGGAACTGCCTGCTCAGTAAAAACACATGTTTCCACTTACCATTTTTTTTTTTGCTTTCACCACCCGCTCGTCTTCTGTTTTGTTTCCACAAACACGACGCTGCCGATCGGCTCAAAGCTCTGAAAATGATGCTCGACGCATGGACACGTTCACTCACTGTGGAGGGCTTTTATGTTTCTGTGGGCAAATACACCGCCAGCATACTTTCAGGATGACTTTGTGGCCATGTGATCAAAATCTTTTTCCTCCCCTCCCTCTTTTTTTTTTTTCATCACCATGAAGTCTGAGGTCCGTTAAATCAGAGGGCACACTGAGACCCTTGTTTAACTTCCCTGAGAGTTAAATGCACTCTTTAAGTTGTGCTGTGGTGACTACAGAGTAAGTTTTTTTTACCAGGCATCTGGAATTCTGCAGGCAAACAGGCTGATCTTAAAAAGTGACATTGTTTTTCTGCTCTCTCTGTGGTGATGTTTTCTTCCCACACGAAACTGAAATCCAGATTTGTTTTGGTGGCAAAAAACTGAATAAACAAGCAGTTATTATAAAAAAAAGAAAGAAATGAAAAGGTGTGTCGTGACTAGCGTGAGTGCTTCAAATGCAACGCTGAGGGGATGTTGCAGCACCACAGTGAACTTCACCACACAGAATATATGTGTCTGACGCTGACCTCATAAACTGTAGATACAGGAAACGTCCCTCTGAGCTACAGTGCAACAGGAAGTGATCAAAATTCAACAAGTGTTTTCAGACCAACAAAATGTCACATATGTTTTTTCCTCGGCAGAAGTCATACTTTATTTAAAGCACAATGAACTGACCCAGAACACTGCAATATAATTGAAACTGTCAGGAAATAGTCCAAACAAAACTGTAACAATTGTTTTAACATGTTTGTTATCATCCAATCACAGTCGGTGTGAGTTATTTAATGATGCTTGATAACAGTTTCACACGAAAGCACAAAATGATAAGAGTCTACGACGGAAGGTCTGTTTGTGTAGATAATTCCCATGAGCCTTTGTTTTGTTTTGCTGTGACAGACTTCCGATCCACCCCGTCGCCAAGAGGAGGCGCACGCACTGGAGGGAGAGGAGGATTTGACCCCTGATGAGAGACGGGTCCTGGAGAGGAAGATGAAGAAGATCCTGAAAAAGGAAGAAAAGAACAGGCTTAAAGCAGAGGGAGAGACCCAAAAGAAGACGGAGGCATCTGGACCCATCGCACCTCAGCAGGCTTTAGATTACCTCACGTGGTAAGAATCTGCTCTTCTGATTTAGCACAGAACAGGCCTCCTGCCTATGATGTCATCACCTTTTTTTAACTTAAGAAACCATAGCTGCAAAGTTACCTTGTGTCTGAATGTATCCATTTCAAGGTGAAATACACAGCATTTACTGCCACTAGATGTTGGAATAGAACATCTCAGACCAAAAGAAATGTGCGCATTTTTCACTCATTGAAGTTGGGGTAAAAAAGAAGGCAGTATTTTAACAAACACTGCTCATGAAACTCGGATAAAACTGCTAACCTCTGCAGTGTTTATCAAACATGAATGAATGAATATTCACAGCCAATATCTTGCCTCCTTGTTTTATAGATGTATACAAGTACAATGCTTGCATGAGAAAGTTTCTTACCTGGCCACCGTGTTGACGCATGGACATACAACCAGACCAGCTACAAAACAGAAATGCTGAGATTATTTCTTTGCTTAGTAAATAGTTGTTAGCTGCTATATTGATGTTTAAAATAATATGTATTGAACCTTTAACCAGGAAGCAAGGAGTATATGACTCAAAAACACCACACATACGGTACGCAACATTTATCTGTCATATTTGAGCCATGATGTGGATACAGAAGAACAAAAATGGTTTGCTGTCTATCCTGAAGCCTGTTGTTGTCGTTTTGCCATTTATCAAGCAATTGTAACGGTTTATAAACATAAGTTGCAACTTTACAATAAAGATTTGCTTAATAAACGGTTTCTAAAGCATTTCATTGTTAACAGTGAAATAATTAACTGAAGTTAACTAACTATAAATTTACCAGTTATTAATGATGGTTGTTTTAACGTCTTAGCGAGCCGAAAAAAGCAAGCTAATAATAACTCGGGCAACAAACCCAGGTATCAAAAAAATAATACTTAGAACTCCTCATAATCCCCCCCCCGATCTACATGTATACAGCATCTGCTGTTACGTGATGTTATGCTGCTGCTCACACCTACATCTCTCTCTGGCCTTGTCTTTGCAGCTGGGCTGAAAACCGCACGGAGTGGAAATTTCAGAAGACCAGGCAGACGTGGTTACTGCAGCACATGTTTGACTCCGAAAAGGTAAAGTTGACACGAGAGCAGCTTGATGACTGGGGTTTTCTTCTTTTGTCATAGCTGAGGTTTAGAGTGAGAGAGGTGCTGACCTCAGAGCCACTGTATGGCTTTCTGTTTGATCACCATTCAGAAAGAACATCACGTCAGCGTCTTTGAGGCTGATGTTTAGAGCATGGTACAAACACTTCTGTAGAATAAAAAGGTGAATCTATGAAAACTTGATTAGAAAGCTCATAATTTGTGTAGCTTTCGCAGTGTCAGTGTATTTATAAACTGCCCTTTTAAAGATGCTCTCTTGAATCGCTGTTCAATAATAGTGTATATTTACAACTTATTTACTTACTTGCATTAATATGTAATGAATGGACAGACAACATGATTGTGACATGATGTGCAATGTGGTAAACTGAATACTCGTTGTCAGATTCCAGATGAGAAGTTCTCCGTGCTGCTGCAGTACCTGGAGGGGCTGCGTGGAGGAGCCAGAGACACCACGGTGCAGAAAGCCCTGGCCCTTGTTGAGGAGTCGGGACAAGCGCCAGAGGACAGAGCTGTCCAGCAGAGGGCGCACAGAGCCAGAGAAGTTATCCAGCTGCTCGCCTGAACCCACCGCCATCAAAGAAAGACACCAGAAAAAGACTGAAACATGTTTGTTGATCAGTGGACTGGATTATTGCCCTGGTCTCAAGCAAGGAGTTTGTTTTATAAGTCGTTTTTTTTTTCTTTTTCCAGAGAGGTACTTTGGGGGAAGGATTACTTTTGATTAAATAAGCAGTATTGCTCGCATTTCCTTCATTTTAAAGTGTCTACATTACTTTTTCTTCGCCATTTCTTCATTTTATATTGTTGCCACATAGGAATCAAGGGCCAAAATCATTTTATAAAAAACTGATATCTTGCATGTAATTTATTCATTACAAGTTACACGCAGTGTATATACATTAGTACCCTATGGGACAGTGGATAATTTTCACAACTTCTTCCAGTTGCAAAAGTGAAGAATTCCGTCCAGTTCTACTAGTAAAGACAGATGAGTTGTGAATCCCTAAAGATGATACTGAAAGCTTGAGAGACTGCTGGAGTTAAAAGTCTCTGGAATGTTTGTAGTTGAGACATGTTTGTACCTGTCAAAGCCCATAATCTGTGAAGTCACTGATGAGAATAACTTTTCTCATCCACACAAGGTTTAAGCATGATAAACATGTTTTGGTTGTACAACTAACTATGTTGCAATAACTCCTTCCAGCCCAGGAGTTCGTGTTCCAAACACGTGCATTTGAGGTTTGTGTTTATCCACTAATTCATATCTCCTCTGTACTCAAAGCAGATATACATTCAGTACAGGAGTAGCTGCCAGTTCTGGCTGCAGGATCAGGGAGATTGTAGGCCTCCTGCACTACAAAGGCACATGTTTGACTTCTAATTCAGGTTACAAACTTTTCAGGAAGGAAACTGAGTCTCTGTATGTGGCTGAATGCTGGTGACATCACTTCCTGGATTTATAAAAATACACCCAAATACAATACATGTAATATTCCAAGTACATTTTAAAAAGTTCCTCTAAACATATCAAGCGTTGATCAGAGAGAACCAGTTATACTTTCATAGATGTTGCTCTGTTTGTTGATATTTTCTTTGAGTGGCTCCAACCTGGCGCAAGTCATTCACTTCAAAAAGTTGGAGGAGGAAACCAACTGTTTTTAGGGACTCAATTTTTTTCCTGAAAAAAGTTTGCCTGTTTACAGAACTTGATAGGAGAGAACCGTAACTCTTCTAGAAAAAGAAAGGTCTGATGAAGTCCAACAAGATTGAAATCCAAAAATGAGTTGAGAATTAACTTTTCGTGTAGTCACAAGCAATGGCAACACTGTCCAGCAAGTGTCTTTGTCGCTCATGTTGACCATCAAAATCTTCAGCTGCAGTCAATCCACAGAAATGGAGAAGGTGAATCGAGGAGATTTTCACTGTTGGTCAAAAAGGCCGATGTCTCCTCTTAGATGTTCGTCCTTAACTGTTGCACTCACTGTGCTTTTTGCTTCATCTACAAAATATAGCAAAGATATTGCACATAAAAATGACTGAAAATTTTGACAGACACTGTATATAACTTAATGAGTAATGGCAGCATAGTTGTGTTCACTTACTTGGCTTTGAATCAAAAGGAATGTTGTGTTGAGTGAGGAGAGCGCGCAGTCTCTCGACCTCATCTCTCTGTTTTTGGAAATCCTGTACCAATAAATACATGAAGTGCATATAACATTTCTGTCACACATCTTAAGCTATTTCATAGGATATTATTTGGAAGAGTACAAAAATGTGCTCACCTCTGTACATTTCTGTAAAGAGTTGTGTGTATCAGTTGAAGCTGCTGCAACTTCTGGCGGCTTTATCTTCACTTTTTGGCTCTTCAGAAAACCGGCATCCTCAAATATATCCCTTAAAAGATTGTTGTATCCCTGCACACAAACAAATACATCGCGTTTTAGTGGACACAAACATTACATGCATTTCTTAAAGGTGCAGTATATAGAAATTGGCAGTCTGTCTACTTCATACTCAAAACAAATAGGGGCCAGCATATTGCCAAGGTAACCGCTAACTACTGCTCACTGTAGCTGCTGTGAGCTAGTAAGCTCAATTAAACCTGCAGCTAGCGGGCATATTAGTTGACTATGCCTGGACTGGGAACTCGGAGCGCTGGGACAGTGTTTAGATCACCGTGGAAAATATGTCTGGACATTTCATCAGCTTGCAAGGGATCATTTTATTTCTTTACCTGTTCAGTAATATAACCGTCATACCGAGCCTGCTCAGCTTCATCCCATTCCCTCTGCAGCTTCTCACTCAGTGTTGGGTACACTTTAAAAGAGCATACAAATGATGAGATATCAATATTAACACTGACTTACACTAGTGTTTTTGCTCTGTAAGATTGTACCTTACCTAAAAGAGAATGTGGATGGCAAACAAGTGGAGTTTCAAAGGTTAGCGAGTAAATACAAGTGCTGGGCTCTGAGACCTGAGCAAGCTTGCTGTTCGCACTGCAGACAAAGATCACCTACAGAAACATGACAAGAAACAAGTTACACAACAAACTGTTAATTGTGTATAATGATGTTGAGTTGATGTGTTTTCTGTTTGAAATGACTTGGGGGGTGACGCTTTGTGTTAAATTAAATGTTGAGGCCAGTCTAGACCTGTAGTTGCTGCTTAGGGTTTCACTCATTATGCTGTTAAATGACAACCATAATATGTTCAAAACCACACTAACCTTTGTTTCCCTGCTTTTGGTTCCACAAGCGTCCCCGTCTCTCATCCACATGCCTGTGAAAGTGTTGTTTACTATTTCCCACTCCTGCCAGATCCTGTTAGGAACAAACAAAAGGCTGCTCTTAAAACAAACCCACAGCTTCTTCTCACACTGATCTTTACAATTAAGGTAACTGAATCTTACCCCAGTATCCCACTGTATGCATTCCATCTAAATGACTGCTCATGTTGGGTGACGTTGTGAAAAGGACAGAATTCATATTTATACCTGCAAAAGGACCAGACACATAAATACCATGTAATTACTTTTTCCACCCTGACACTCTTGATGTACATTAATCCAACAATCATAAGGTGTAGTGTGAACTTGATATACTTACGTTGACTCCGTCAAACTGAAGCACTTTCCAGCAAGCCGATGAAGATGTGCAGGGCCTGGAGGAAGACATTTGTGAACTCAGTGATTAATCGATTAACATGAAGTCCCTTGATGACTTTTAGTCAACATCAACATAAATTAAATGAAGAACGGCAATGGCTATTTACCAGACACTGGATATGGGATCACTCTAGGTTGTAGTCTGCTTCCCTGAGCCAGAAATGGATTGTTCAACCTAAAGACAGAAGCAGATGATATCAGTCAGAGAGGAGCTGATGTCAACACGCTGCACACGGTCACAGAAATGTTTCAGCTGAACGTACCCAAATGTGTTTGGCTCCTCGACTATCTTCATTTTACCAGCAAATCCATGGTTTACTGTGTCAAAAAAACAAAATAGGTCGAAATAAGAGTCAACTTATTAACACACCACTACGAAATGTTGTGGCATATGGTTTGGTAATAATGAATTAAAACAAGCTGCGCTCAGATGGGGAAATAGAGACACTTACTGAAAATAGACACAGAGAGCATCCACAGACTTAATAGACGATATATTCCCATACAGAAACAGTGCATGGTTGATGTTTCAGTGTATAAAGTGTGTGTTTCGGCGGCTCCCTAGCTACATTTCCTGCTTTCTTGCTCGTTCGTCAGGTGACAGGCCACATGATCAAAACAAGACCAGCGCATGCGCATCCGCATCGGATTACGACGTGCTTTCCACGATGCAAAGTAGCCAAAACCGAGTAAATTGAATCTAAAAAGACATGTAAAGCAGTGCAGGTCAAACGGAGGCTTAAACGTGTTGTATTGTAATAAACTTGTTAATTGTGTACGCGTATATAAATACGAAACGTTGACTTTTAGCTGCTGTCAGTGAGTGAGCTAGCTAGCTAGCTCATGTCAGAGCAAAGCTAATAAACAGAGCTTTTAATGCAGACAGACAGTAGCTAACTAGCTTTCCACTGGTTGCAACATGGGACGAAAGAAACAGGGCAAGTTTGTGCGTCCTGACAACAAGGGCAAAGACAAAAGGCACAAAATGAAGGGGAAATCCGTAGAGGCTTTTACAGAAGAATTGCACACTGCTTTTGAAGGTAATGCATTACACCATCTGTAATACAAACATATATTTTAACTGTTCAACTGCTTTATATTCTACATTTGGCTCGAAGACCGAGATTTTAAATGGTTCAAAAGTTTTCTTGCCTAAAATGCTTAATTATATACTTTGGAAGGGATACATTTACAAGATTTACATGACAGTCCTGTTAGTATGGGGCCATAAGGCTTTTGAGTATTACTCTCTTGAGGTTATAATTCACTGGGTGAAATAATGTTGGCTGTTCTTATTCTGTCAAATCTGCTGGTTTGAAACATGAACCCATACTACCTCTGTTATCATGTCCCATAGTAATATCCAGTATGTAGTAGAGACTGATCTGTTTGTGTGTGTGTGTGTGTGTGTGTGTAATGCATAATTTAACAATTAACTTGACGGTCAAACATGTCATCACTGCATTAAAACAGTAAACATTACTGGGAATTTCATTACTCCAGGCATGTTTTCAGCATTTAATCTTGACTCACATGGGATAATTTATACGCCAATACCAATTTATCTGTGATAGGCCAATAATGTCGCCTTTAGTATATAGTAGGTAAACGGTAATAAATTGGTTGAGTTGGTGCAATGGTCTGGAAAGCACAAACCCTGCAAGTATAAGCACCTCGTTTTTGAGTAAAATTGTAAACACCCACATTGTTATTTACACTTTATCCTCTGTCACTGTCTTTTTCAGCAAGCCTTCACGTAGAGGAGGGAGCAGAGGCTCCTCAGGTAAAACTGCCTTGTCCACTCGCCATGTGGGAGTTGGGTCACTGTGATCCCAAACGCTGCACTGGCAGAAAGCTGGTACGCAAGGGTTTCGTACGCAACCTGCGCCTCAGTCAGAGATTTAATGGACTCATACTTAGTCCGATGGGCACGAAGTATGTGACGCCAGCAGACAGGTGGGTAAAGTCGGCTGTGTAGAATGTGTAAAATCTTCAGCCTTTATTGAATCTTGAACATTTTTATATTATTATAACACATTCATGTTTAACAAATTTCCCCGTTTGTGGGACAATAAAGGAATACAGACAAACCATCAGCTGTCACATATAACAGTTCACCCAGTTGTTATTGTTTAGATTGATCAGTTATTATTTTAATCTATCATGTTGATAGATTCTTTTTAGTCTGATCAACAGTCAAAGAAGCATGTTTTGTAATGAAATGAAAGGATACCAAGCTAATTTAGCATTTTTTTTTTAAATCTGTAGTCCCAAACACCAAATGTTTACAGTTTTGTATTTTATAGCTAATTAAAATGATGAAATTATATCACCATTAAACCATGACTCTTTGTTTTGTTATAATTTTCTTAACTAAATGCACAGAGAGATTGTAGCTCAAAGTGGGGTTGCAGTGATCGATTGTTCCTGGGCCAAACTGGAGGAGACTCCCTTCAATAAGATGGTCGGGGCTCATCCCAGGTTACTGCCATACCTCGTAGCTGCAAACCCCGTCAACTACGGCAAACCTTGCAAATTGTCTTGTGTGGAGGCTTTTGCAGCCACATTCTGCATTGTGGGTAAGGCCTCCGCTTTGGTCATTCAAGAATTATTCACAGTGTTGCCTTCCACACTTCTTTTGTATTCTGTCTGAGTTATAGCAATGATGTTCTAGCATATTGTATCTGATTTTGCAGGTTTTGAAGAACTAGCAGTGCTCTTGTTGAATAAATTCAAGTGGGGGACAGTGTTCCTGGATCTCAATAAAGTTCTGCTGGAACGCTATGCTGCTTGCCAGTCAGAGGAGGAGCTGCTCTCTGTTGAAAAGGATTTTCTCACGTCTAAACCGGAGGAGGAGGAGTTCGGTAAAAATGGGGCAGAAATAAACTGGGGTCCTATCCAATTTTTTCCCCACGTATTTGTGTAACAGAGGTGGTTGGGGTCATCTGGGTTTTAGTCCCACATCTGTCCTTATTTTAGTGTTGGTTTGGCTTTATGTACAACTTGTAGCCCTCAAATAGCTCATATTTATTATTATGTTATGGTGAAAGCTCTCCTCAAAAGTGTCTGAATCATGTGTAACATTTTAGGGAAATTGGAGTAAAATGTAATCCTTTTTATTGTAATTAATTGGAGCTCCAACACTCTTTTGGGTTTTATTTCTATGGTGACTCACCACTGGCAAATTGTTATTTGGAAACTCTGCTCTCTTGCAGGATGTGAAAATCGTTAAACAGTTCTTGAGGCTTTTAAGTTTTAATAATTAATTATGAGTAACATGATTCATTAAAAAAAAGCTCACTGTAGATTGTTATTTCATAATCCTAGCTTTCTCCAAAACTTTAAACACTGATGTGAACATTCCTTGCATTGTTTCCTAGACTTGATAGTTATCAGATGGAATTGCCATTTTTCATTACTTTATTCATTTGATTTTGATTAATTTGATTTGTATTCGAAAGGCTGAACAAATCAGAGATGTGGGCAGTGATTCAGAAGCCTGGAACCTGGCTAATTGTTTCCAGCATCTCTGTAAATGTTCCCTGTGCACAGAGAAGGTTGCATTTTGTTGTTGAGTTATGACCTCTATTGCTGAAGCAATTTTCATCTTAATTAAAGGTAATTGTCCATCTCATTCGCAGATCCATTTGATGTGAACTCAGGGGTAGAATGTAGAAACCTCAACAGACCAATGTGGTAAGCAATGTATAACTTCAGTCAGAGAGAGATAATCTCTCAGATGAGCAGTTTGGAAATCTCGTAGTAATGTATATATTGATAAATTAAGTATCTTGTTTATTTTTTTTAAGTAGTATGTTACTTTATACAACTTTTAAATTTGCCACAGATAGTGACCTAGCATCAGCTAAAATTCAAAAAAGCCCTTATTGCTGGGAACATGCCAAGTGAGTATAGCTGCTAAGTTCATCAAAGTCATTTCTCTGTTTAGTGCCCCTGAAGAAGATTCCAGTGAGGACACAGACACCTCAGAGGATGAAGAAGAAGAAGAAGAAGATGAAAAGACAGAGAGCAACACAGAGTCAAGGACATTGCACGATGAAGAGGAAGAGACTGAATTTAAGTCATCACAATAAAGCCCATGCCAACTATGGAGTCTTTTACTACAAGGACCAGAAAACCTTTTCAACACTTATGTCTCATATATGAACTGAGGGCTATTTGGGGCTATCAAATTTTGTAAAAGTTAACAAAAGAATGAGAAAAAAAAAACATTAATTGAATGTTTTTTTAATGTAAACAGACTCAATAAATTACATTTTGTGACTTTCATTTAATTTGAGGTGTGTATTGTGATACATAAGTTTCAGTGGGTTTGATGGTTAAAGAAATTGTCGATACACGCAGTTTCGTGGGCTGAGTGAAGTCGAGTTGCCTCTACAGAAAAGTTTGGTTAAACGGTGTGAAGGACCTGTAGATGAACCTCTCCATAAAGCCATCTAACTCTAAAACATACCGGCGCAAACATAATTCGTATGCCACGTTTACTGTGGCATTTGAATATCCCAAAAAAGTGCAGCCGCATGACTCAATCCCTATCAGTAAGATGAAGTTCAGTAGGTTGTAAATGTGGCGAGGGGGGCGGACACAGCGGGACTCTCCTCTGCTGTCCTGCGGTAACATTGTTGTGGAACGACGTCACAGCTCGAAAATGAAGGCGCAGAGGCAGCCATTACTGGAGCTTCTCTAATTATTTTATTCCAAATAAATACTCGCGGAAAACTCCCATGGCAAGAGCTACAAGTCAGCTGGTAAGTGTTGCAACTTTAACGTGAATAACAGTTCGAAGCCGGTGCTGAAAATGTACAGTGTGGCGGCTGTTTGACAACAAATAGTTACGTCGGGCCTTCATTTGAAGAGCGGTGCTAGCCGCAAAAGATCGTTTAACGTTACGACTCACTAGCAGCATTAGCTCGCTAATGTTGGCTAACACAACACCTAATGTTTGCTACGTTACTCGAGGTTGTCCAACACCTGGCTTCATTCATGAGTAACGTTTCATCGAATTATTTGGCACTGATTTAGCTTTTGCCAGTGCTTTCTATCAGTTTTATAGGATGTATGACCATTTCCCCTTGGTCAGTAGCGTTATCTGTTGGCTGACGTTAGCTAAACATGTTCGCGCTTTCGAGCGATGCTCCTGCTTGCTAACAAGCTAACATTAGCTTTATTGCGTTCTACCTTTTGGTTAGAGGATAGCTTTTAAGGTTAACGGTGTTTAGTTTGCGTGTCAACCCATTGACTTTCAAATTTCGATATTAGTGTTGACGCACTAACTTCCAACAAGATTTAGTAAGGTTATGTGAAAATGGCAGAAGGTTTAGAAGTTACTTATGTTACCTGGCTTGCTAACGTTAACGCTAGCTAATTGACTGGCTGTTAGCGTTAAGTTTATAACTCGCTGTCAGTGATGGCCGGCATTATTTGACAAGGCAGCAGGAGCTAACGTTAGCTTGCTAGCAGCGTTAGTTAGCAAAGAAAGTTCGCAGAGGCCTGTTGTTTCCCCGAGTACTCAGGGTTAGGTTAACGTTAGCTGACAATATCTATCAATAATAAGGTGTTTTGCCAGTAGTAATTTCACATTAGGTAGATATTCGACCTATTGATAACCATACAGTTAAGTCCGGATAAGGTAGCTAAATGGCCACACCTTGGTTTTGAATGAGAAGAAGCTAGGCCAACTGAACTAACTAACTAACATTGACTGACTTGTAAACTGAAAAACATCACCACTGAGTGTTGCAACAGTTCAGCAAGTTAAAAATAACTAACTTTGGTACAGGCATCAGTTTGTTGGGAAGCACAACCTGTCGCTGTATGTCGTCTTAACGTTTTCAGCAATCATATGGTGGGTTACTCGTCAGTGTTAGTGTGCGTTAGCTGCCATGTCGGGTTGATCATGTACATACAAATGTGATGCGTTAAGAGCAGTTGTAATAGTAAGTATAGCTGTCACATGACGGCAGTAACTCTGTTTTTACAACTTAAACACTGGATGGTGGGACCACCAGGCTCAGACGCAGCTCCTTCAAGAGTTCTTGCATGTCCTTATCAATTTTAGACTTTGCTCCTCAAGTGGTCTCACTTGAAATTGTGTATATTTAAGTTGTGATTTCCTTTAAGTAAGTGAAATTGGAAAGTTCAATATGATCCAGGTCACCTAAGGTTTAGCTCCTCTTGTGTTGTATGCAAATTTTGTGGAATAGGTTGGGTAATGTCCTGTAGTGCAATATATTGTTTATCTGCTGCACCAGAAACAGCTTCAAAATCTATTAATTAATCTGGGCTGGGAAATTTCTAATATTTTGTTGTTGCCATCACTATTATAACATCTTATTTAAGGGGATTTCAGATCATGTTAAAAAACATCTGTTTGCTAAATCTGAATGGTCACAAATACTGAAAAATCCCAGTTCAAATGGGTGTTTAAACCATGAATATTCTTTATAGAAATTGATACTGGGAACAGCTCTCACTATTGTTATATTCTATATCCACAGCTTGTATATTGTTCCTTTATATAGTTGGCTTAAGCTTGCCAACATATTACCTGTTAGTCACAATGAAGGGCTGAATCATGCATTTTCAGGAGTTGTTTTTTAGTGCATTAAAGGTGCATTTTGATGCTAGGAGTCACATTTCTTAAATAAAGATGCATTATTTAAATCATATGTGGACATAACTACTATAATTTCATCCCTCTACTGACTGGTATATTTATATAGTTTCCTCTCTGTTTCAGTATGATGTTGTGCCCATTCAGCCCAGCGTTGTCATCTGTTCCTGCTCGCATCCATCAATGGTAAGAAACCACCCTGACTCCTGCTCGCCACTTGCTATCCCAGGCGCAAGCAGTAGCCACTGTCCCAGCATGGAGGGCTCAGCCTCAGAGGCCCGTGCTGTAGGAGCGTCTGCAAGCAGCCAGGGCTCAGACCTCCGCACACAGCCGGCTGCCCAGGCCCCTCAGCCACGCAAGAAGAAGCCAGAGGACTTCAAATTCGGCAAGATACTGGGAGAGGGCTCGTTCTCGACGGTATGTAACTTGCATTCCACTTTTGAATTATACCTGGGTAGATGTTGCTACATGCTAGCATTCTTTTGATTAATGTCCTGGGATGAGTCATCCTGAGTTCATTTGTGGTGAATAGACAAAACAGGCCCTTAGAGTTACTAGATTTTCTCTCAAGTCCGACAAGAAAGTAAAATGCCATGTTATATTTTGTTCTGTTCTTTTATCCAAAGGTTGTCCTGGCAAGAGAGCAGGTAACGGGGAAAGAATATGCAAGTAAGTAATAATACATTTGGTTTTGGTGAATTTCACTCTATTATAAATATGGAAAAGTTGCTACTATGGTATCCTAAACATTTTCTTTTCTTTCTTTCAGTTAAGATTTTAGAGAAGCGCCATATTATGAAGGAGAACAAAGCCCAGTACGTGAAAAGAGAAAGGGATTTGATGTCAAATCTAGATCACCCATTCTTCGTCAAACTCTACTTCACATTTCAAGATGATGAGAAGTTGTGTATCCTTTTAACAAGTGCAATTTGTCATGATGTATATTGATAACTGATCAGTTGTTTTCGTGTAACAAACATGCTTTGATCACAGTGTTCCTTAACTAACTTTTCTTAGATTTTGGTCTCAGCTACGCTAAGAATGGAGAGCTCCTGAAATACATTCGCAAAATTGGTTCATTTGATGAGACCTGTACTAGATTCTACTCAGCTGAAATAGTTTGTGCTCTAGAATACTTACACAATAAGGGGATAATACACAGGTAAGACTTTTTTTTTAGCCACACTGATATTTAAATCCTTCCTTATGTGTAGTGTTTGTTCTCCCCATATGTTACAACTAGTTCTTTCATTTCAGAGATCTGAAACCAGAGAATATTCTTCTGAGTGAAGACATGCACATCCAGATAACAGATTTTGGGACAGCAAAACAGTTATCATCAGACAGTAAACAAGGTATAATGACAAGCTTGAGTTTACGATCACGTTTCAGCATAAAGTGTATTAGTAACATGAATGTAACATTTTACTTGGTGTGAGTAGTATGAAGTTTTTTATGTCTATTTAACATTTATTTCCATTGTTTGGCAGCGAGAGCAAACTCCTTTGTTGGAACAGCACAGTATGTGTCTCCAGAGCTGCTAACAGAGAAATCAGCCTGCAAGAGGTAATAAAGTTTGATCATCATGCAGCTTGCTAATTATTGTTCTATTTTTTATGTTTGTCCATGAAGAGTGGCACCTAATATGTGAGTTTATTTTTTTGTTCTTCTTTTTTAAGCTCTGACCTCTGGGCCTTGGGATGTATTATCTATCAGCTGGTGGCTGGTTTACCACCGTTCAGAGCTGGGTAAGTACTAACGGGATGTGTTGTCACAGCTCAGTTAATCCTTATTATTTCCCGCTTCAAAAATGACCTAATATATTGTATTGCTTTTTCCCATTAAAGTTTACTGTTTAAGTTTATTTCAACTGCAATGATAACGTTGCCTCAGTAATATTCATCCAATAAACAACGTTTCACTTGTGGTACACTTCCTTAACAATCTCCTTTTTATTTTTCCTCCTGTGTTTCACATGTTGCAGAAATGAGTACCTAATATTCCAGAAGATAATAAAGCTGGAGTATGAATTCCCAGAGAAATTCTTTCCCAAAGCCAAGGATCTGGTCAAACAGCTTTTGGTAGGTCATTAAGTACTGTGATTCATATATGTGGGATACAGTTAAATGCTACTGATATCTGTGGAGACATTAATGCGATATATAAGCTTACCTTTGATGGTGTTGATTATTGATAGGGCAGTGGTTACTTTATAAAAACATGTGTCATATCTGTTTCTTTATTTTTGCCTTAGTCACTGGACCCCTCCAAGCGGATTGGCTGTGAAGAGATGGGAGGGTACGAACCTCTGAAGGAGCACCCCTTCTTCGACACTATCTCTTGGAGTGACCTACACATACAGACACCTCCCAAGCTTACACCCTACCTGCCAGCCATGTCTGAGGATGATGAGGACTGCTACGGAAACGTAAGATATTTCAATACAGTTCAGGTCTTTTTATTTTTATCCATTCTTTGCTTAAATGTGATGCCTTGTTAAAAGATTCCCCTACGCTTTGATCAAACCACAAGTCCTCCTCTAACCATCACTATACTTACCTATCCCCGTCTCGTATTCTATCTCAGTACGATGACCTCCTGAGCCAGTTCAGCAACATGCAGGTGGCCCAATCCAGCTCATCACACTCCCTGTCGCCACATGAATCGACACCTCCACAGAGATCCAGCAGCAACATTGAGCAGTACATCCACGACCTAGACAATAACTCTTTTGAGCTGGATCTGCAGTTCACTGAAGAAGAGAAGCAGCTATTGCTGGACAAACAGACCACTGGAAACCCCTGGTAAACCCCTCCAGTGTTACAAACTCCCCATCCTGTTATTCTGTGACCATTAGAGTTCTATTAATTGTTTTATTTAAATCTAAATCATTGTTTGTGGTCATGTGGAACAGAATTATATTGTTTTAGATAAGTATTTTGCTGTCAGTACATATATTTGTTGAGGGTGAATGTTTAAGTGAAAGGGAGGGTTAGTTTGTAATCTGCTGTTCCTTTTTTCTATGCAGGCACCAGTTTGTTGAGAATAACCTGATCCTGAAAATGGGCCCTGTGGATAAACGGAAGGTGCGTGAATTGTAGCCCACATATTTGAAATTCTAGTTTTACAAACATTACAATCCCGGTTCCAAAAAGTTGGGACGCTAATCAAATCTAAATAACACAGATTTTGATTATTTGCTGATCCTGTTTGACATATACTCACATTAACAGGGGTACAACAACAATATCATGTTTTAACTCACCAACTTTATTGATTTTTGTAAATAAATACTTATTCTGAATTTGATGCCAGCAAATTGGCTGAAACAAATTAGGGCAGTGACAACGAAAGACTGGGGAAGTTGTAAAAAAACACAAATTGCTGGATGGGCTCAGGAACACTTTGTAAAACTAAAACTTAGTTTGGAAATGATTGCGATTGGTTTTTAGTTGCGTCCCAACCTTTTGGAGTCACGGTCAGATTTATTTTTGTATATTTTATTATACACAAACACACACACACTAGTAGTTTAGTTGGTAGCTGCATTTGGAGTTGGTGTCAAAGTCAGATTTGAACAGGTTTAAAGTTGAAGTTGGCTCAGCATAAATGAAGTCACTTCCCATGGCATTGCACTGACTACTAGTGTAAAGTAAGTAAAGGGGAATTCCCTGCTGTGGCGAGGACTGTCTCATTGGCCTCATAGCCCCCTCTGTTGGTGAACTAATGTCTTGAGACGTGGCATTCCATTGCAGGGTCTGTTTGCTCGACGGAGACAGCTGCTTCTCACTGAAGGACCACACCTGTACTATGTGGATCCTGTCAACAAGGTCCTGAAAGGGGAGATTCCTTGGTCCCTAGAGCTACGCCCTGAGGCCAAGAACTTCAAAACCTTCTTTGTTCACACGGTACACGACTGTTTATTATGATGTCTGTCCAGTATATTGTCCTCCACAGCATGTTGATACTTGCCCATTGTTGTGAATCTCTTCTTCTTATACATGGTTTCCTTTTTTTTTAATATATTTTTTCTTTTACCTGTGATGTTCACAGCCTAACCGAACATACTATTTGATGGACCCCAGCGGAAATGCTGACAGATGGTGCAAGAAGATCCAGGAAGTGTGGAGAAAGATCTATCAAAAGCACCAAAATCCTGGCCTATAGGAGTACAGTTCCTCCGGTGGCCACTCCTCTTTAGCTCTGAGGCCAAACACTGAGCAGAGTAACACCCTCTTTAGTGCCCTTCATCACCGCAATGTAAACAAACTCTTAGAGACGCTGGCATCTAGACCTTGTTTGTTTTCCTGAGTAGAACCATGGGAAAAATACAACTTTGGATTCAGGGTTGCTTTGCTTGTTCTTTGTGCTCTCTGTGAGGCTTCTATTGCATTTTCCATGTATGGATGATAAGACTGCCACCATGCACATCTGCTTTTTGTACATTCTGCAGGGGGGAAGAGAAGGGCAAGCTTGTCCTGTTGAGTGACACAAGCTTGGGTACCGCTAGGACTATCTCAAATGCAAGGACTGGTTTCCTGCTTCAATGATACCATAACACAAAATCTAGCTTTTATGAACCAGAGCCTATCCTGATATCTTAATTAAAACCATATCCTAATCCTACATCGTACGTGCAAGCTGTAGTCACGCCCCACTTTCAATGCATATACTCCATAGTTGTAACAGATACTGTAAGCTGATTCAGTCTCACACGTTTACCAAACTCAAATCCTATATATATTTTTGTCAGAGCCCAAATGTTCCCATGGTATTTGAGTTGTTTTTTTAAGTCTCTTGGTACTTGCTTATTGCAGTCCAATTAAGGTCTCGATGTAACAAAGCAGAGTGCCGGTCTGCAGTGAGACATGGGTCTGAATCAGTCTCTGTATAAGTGTGAGCCTTCCATTGCCATTACTGAGGATGTATTGCTAACAGGGGGCGGGTAAACATGCCACTAGCTTGTACTTCCTAATCATAACTTGCTTATCTTTCCTGCATGGCCAGTTTTGTAGCTCAGCCTTGTCCGCTTCTCTCTCCTAGGGCACTGGAGATATAGTTTATTCAAGTTTAAAGGTGGGTTATTTTTGACTGCATTGGCATCCATAGCGAATATTATTGGATGATTTGGCTGTTCTGTACCATTCACTGGCTATTTCTTTGTGGTGTGAATTCTTCAATTTCCTTTTCGGTGGGATAGTCGGCTCATCTTCAGTACGTCCTATTGAAAACAAAATCTTATGTGCTGACCACCCCATGCTGAACAGAAAACCTTCATCAACAGAGAAACATAGACATACTATCATTCACGGAAGCAATCACAGTAAAGCTGTTGTCCCTGGACAAGATGGCAGAACTGCCTCATCGGGCTCATTGGCCTGCCTTTTTTTTTGTTTTGTTTTCGTTCTGACGTTTGGCCCAATAGAAATTAAAGCGATTGATTTAACTTGTGCTCTTGTTTTAGCAATATGTATTATCATAATGCTTTTAATTTTTGACATATTACCTTAAGGTCCTTTCCAAAGGTCCTCTTCCTTCAGCTGAGTCTGTGTGTGCAGTGTGTGACTGGAGTATAGGTGAATAGGAACCTCTGGCCCTGGGGCTCGGGGCTCAATGTGGTTGGATGTCAGTTAAAGGATATCTATCTGATCCAAATAACCGATGAAATTGCTGTATCTGTCTATAAAGTCGAGGAAGCACTAGAGAGGTGTTTTCCTCCAGTTAGAAAAATTGTTTGAATCAAGTCGATGGCAGTCGGTTACATTGTGTATGGAATACTCTACCTGGCTTGTAACTGACTAGAACTGTGATGTACAGATGATGTATTATTAAAATCTGAAGCAAGTAATGCAATGATATTAGGATACAGTTTTTGTATTTTTATTCTTGTATAAGGTTATTTGATGGCTATTGTTTAGCCTCTAGTTCATTCTGTGTTATTTAAATTCTAATATATGAATCATATTTGGATTGAAGTCATGTTCAGGGGCCATGTTGTGTATGTATTGAGATGTAAAGCCTTTGAATGTGAATAATTATTGTAAACTATAATATTTTACAGCTTTTTTCTTACTATATCATACATTTTCTATTTGCTCAGTGATTTAATCATATTCTGATAATTTAATGAATCTGTTCATTCTCTCTCTGATTATTTGTGCGCTAGGTCAGTAGATGTTGAATGATGAATTTTCCACTTAATGCTTGGTAGTCCAGTAATTAAAGCATGTAGGGATTTAGGCATACAAATAAAGCCATGTGTCCTGTCTTCTGTTAACAACTGCAGTCATGACACAGTGAAAGCAGCAGCATTCAGTGGCAATGGCATCTCACATTTTGCAGCATGTAAATAAAGTACCGGCCCATTATCAGTGTTTCTGTGTCGTGAAAATTACTTAGATTCACATTTGAATGCAAACATCACAAGTGAAACCCTAAAGCTGGTTGGTCTTGGATACTTTTAAAGCTCATATTCTATGTAACAATCATGAAATGGTACACAATAAGTTGTTAAGATGTATTTGCATATTCTCTGACATTTGCAGACTCACAGTATCAAGAGATCAGCGTCAGTAGATCAAGCTGGGGAGGACCTCTGTTCTCTGGAATAATTTATGCAAGTGTCTGTCGGTGCTGGTGGAGTGAGTTGGTAGGAGTGGCCGAGGCGCTGGCAGTCTGCTTTACATGAATCGTGGACTCCAAGTTAGTGGCTGCAGCTTAGATATTTCCTGTCAGCCGCACAGACAGCCGAGCCGAGGGCGGAGGAGACGAGGAGAGGGATGGCAGACAACAGCTCCGATACGAGCAGCGCCGTTCCACGGAGATGTTTGGCCCATTCTCCGGCGGATAGAAACCTTTCAGCCGGTGTCGGGGCATCGAAATGGATTCGACTGAACGTCGGCGGGACGTATTTTTTGACAACGAGACAGACGCTGTGTCGAGATCCAAAATCATTTCTGTACAGACTGAGCCAAGCTGACCCCGAGCTCGACTCCGACAAGGTAAATGCTAAGCTAGTCCGGCTAGTTAGCGCTGTAACGTTAGTTAGGAGCGCAGTTGGTTAACTCCATTTTATTTTCCACAAAAGTAACTTATATCGACTCACTGCATTGCTAAGCCAATAGGATGGCTGGTGACTGCGCCTACCAGCTTGCTGAATCTTATCCCAGCTTGTAAAAGTCGGTGTTTATTCATACTTGGTGCTAACTCGAATTTTTGTGGCTAGTTAGCATTAGCCCGCTATGCTAGCTAGATTCCGACAGTCACCACATGACATACGATCTTGATGCTAGCTTGTGTGTGTAGCTGGTTCGTTGTGTGTCTTCAACAATACAAGATGCCAGGCATGGTCTTAGTAAGAGTGCATGTTTTTCACTGTTGTTTTAATAAGTTTTATATTTAAACTATCAAGTTGCCCTGCTAGTTGGAAACTTTGCCCAAATTGAGGCGGTTGCATTACGTTGCACTCATCGAGGTGGAGGTGTCAAATGTCAAATAGTGACAGCAAGGTAGTTTTTCCTCCCTAACCTGGAGAGTATTGACAAAGACTACCGTTACATATTCGTCTCTGGACATCTCTAAGATGATGTAGCCATATTTTAAATGTAACTGTGTACATACTATAGCTAATATTTAATCTAAACATGGGTGGGTTTTGTCACTCATCTTTAACAGCCTAATTGGCGCAAAAATTGTGTCCATTTTACATCACATTTGTGTGCTCTCTGTTCTAACCCATCCAGCGATTGTGATGTCTGCAAGTGTTTGCTATAATTAACTTGCCAAATGACCTACACAATCAAGATTGTATTGCTCGATCAATTTGTGTTTTCCCTCCCTCTGTGGAGGTTAGTCTGATACTTGGCTCTGTTTGCTCTGCAGTAATCAGCCCCTGTGCTGGTGGTGAGGCTCCCCTAATGAGCACATAAGTCATTGCCAAGTGGAGTGAGGTGCTGCTGACAACCGAGAGAGAGCTCTGGATGAAGTCACTCGCCTCCCTGAATGGCCTCAATGCTCCAGATGCAGCCCTCTCTGTTTGTCCATCTGCCAGTTTTAACGGCAGTGTGTGCACTCGTGAAGGCCCCTAGCACTGTCAAACACAATGTATTAGTGTCTGCATATATAGTGTAATGTGCTCCGCTTTTCATTGTTCATTTCACTGGCCCATTATTCATTGTTTCCATCTACTCGCACATTTTAATCTTCACCTCTGTCCCCCTTTATACTAAGCTGAGACTGTGGCTCATCTCCTATTTTCATGCAAATATCTTAATCTCTGAATAATCAGCTTGCTTTTTTGCCAGTTTATCCTCCCATGAGCAACGGATCAGTCCATCTCAATCCCTTGTCTTAAGTGTGTATCAGACTCTCATGTCATTACTGTACCTCTCTCCTGCAAACAGTCTGGTTCGCAGTCTGGCTCGCAGTAAAAGGACAGGTTATTATTAGATATTATTTCACTTTGCCACTGTCTCAAACTGTATACGTCAACACGATTTCATCTTATTTGCAACTGAGCCAACAAGGAAATTGTTGTTTTGCGTCACACAAGCCTGCATGTGAATAGGAAGCCCAACAGAGTAACAGATCAGGGGAGAGCTCTGTTTTTGGGCAAATGCAGTATTGTGTTTCCCAGCCAAGGAAATGAGTGGTTCAGTTCTCAGTCACGCAGGCTGACGTGCTTCAGCAGGACTCTTGAGGAGAACTGCATTATTCATGTTGTTGACTGGAGCCTGTTGGCCTGCACATTGGGGTAGATCAGGGAGAAAGTGGAGGGAGTGCTGTGACATGCACAGCCACAACTGCTGATGGTCTTTTCAGATAGTTTATCTCAGAATTGACACGCCACTCTTTGCTGACATTTTTAGAGTGATATTGTTACTAGCTTTGTTTGGCTTAAGTGACTAATTCATGCTGCAAGATCATGAGTGGCTACTCCTCTCAAAAATTTCAATTGTCAACAAGCCGAGCGATGCACATCAATGGGAATCCATCCCTTTGGCAGAGCTCTGAGAGCTGCATCAATTTTTCAAGCACCACATCACAAAGGATTCTTGTTCCTTCAACATCTTTATTCTTTTCATATTCATATCCATTCGCTGCCGGAGAAGTTCTCTCTGCGGCATGTGTGAGGGAAATATGGCCACATTTAATGCTGGATTCAGGAACTATGTCATGCCTGAGCACACTGTGGGAGAGAACGTAAATATTTAAAGGTGATATCTTGGTCTTCTCCTGCTCAGTCTTCTTGTAAGTGCTAGGTGGGACACTGCAGGTTGCTATTGGCAAATTGGCAGGTGCGACTCACAGCTGATTATATGGGCTTTATCAGTCCAAAGGAACTTTATTCACAAAAGCCCACTGCTGTCAACTGATCATAGCGTCAAAATGTTGCTGTGAATTTACAATGTTGTCTGCACTAAACTGTCTTTATTTTGTCTACGTTCCACATTTCACGTTCGTCCGAGAGAGGACTCCAGGTTGCAGCTTTTTCCCGGCTTGCCAGCTTTAGCCGTGGAGCTACTTAACTGCCTCTCATCATGATAGCAAAGCTTTTAGGGGACTTTTAAAAGGAACCGTTCATTTACTGCCTGAAGCACTCCTCCATCATAATGTTCTGCAAAAAGGCCCCGACGGTGATGCCTTTCACGGTTGAAAATGGTAGAAAAGGCGAGGAGTTCCTCGCAGCCTTGGTGAATGGTCAAACTCGCATTTATAAGACGATGGTTACATTTCATGAAATATGAGAGTGTTTCACGTAATATAGCCTTGATTTTGTGTGTGTATTATTTAAAAGCTGAAGGCCTATTTTACTATGCCATTACTGCTTGTACTCCAGAGGGACTCCTGGCTCCTGCTCTTGGAGGATCAGACTTCCACTTGGCTAAGTAGCTCCAGTCATGTGACTCACAAGATCTACTGCAACATCTTTAAGTACTGTTTCTGCAGTGGGCTCGGCTGCAGTGAAGGAAGAGCAGTATTTTGATAATTCTGTCATTCTTTTTCTTTTTAGCAACTTTGGAATGGTCTCAATTGTTTGAATCTCCTGCAGAGTTCCTGCTTTTTCTTTTTTACACCAACTGGTGTATTATTTGAGATCCTATGAAATTTGACCAGCCTTGCTTGAGTTAGTGAGTGGTTACATGCAAATTTCTAGTGAACACTAACTGTCATACTCTGGAGCAAACAGGGAGCGACTTGTTAATTTTGTCAAATTAGGAATTGACTTTCAGTGTTGATGTGTCTGCAGAAAGCCTTACTAGACATCATGTGCCTGCAGGGGTGGGTCACCATGGTATTTCCTGTGGGAGGATATGTATTGTGTGTAGGAGAGGAATGATAAGGTTAATACTCTACACTCTGAAGTTGTCTCTGCTGTGAAGCCCACCCTTCTAATTAATGTTTGTTTACCTCAGTTTTATTTTTCAAGTATGGAAGGCTTTGTGGTTTTTGTATTTTAGCAAGGCCATATCAGAATGAAGCCCTGTAGCATGCCTGAGCCACACTGAGCTAACCTATTTCTGGTGGTTATCGTGGGCGGTGTTGACACGTGTCGGCATATTTGTTGATATCATCCAGTCTCTCTTCGGTTGAAGCCGTTGGTCCAGTGCAGGTGTAGAGTGTTTTACTCTATAAGGTATGAATTAAGATTTAGTGTCAGTCAGGATAGTTTGTCGCTTTTTATAGTCGGGAATGACCTGATATGTTAATTCAATAAATTTCTTCACTTTGTCTCCTCCTTTCCTGCAGGTCTACAGCACATCCCAGCAGCCCTCCTCCTATTCTCTCAATGTCCCCACCCCTCTGTTTGTTGCCCAGTGCTCCCCAGCCTGGGCCCCCAGAGACACAGCCTTTTGTTTTTAATTAAAAACAATGTCCCCTTTGTGCACATGGGCCCATATCAGTGCCCCTATAATCATCGCTCTCTGAACTGGGTCATCCCAAGTCCTGCAAGGATGGACGTGCACCCAGAGAGGGACAGCAACAGGCTTGTCAGCAGGACAGATCAGGAAATAGAAAGTTTACAGAAGAAGAGTACACGCACAGAAGCCTAAAGTGTTTGATCAGTGGGTGTGTTTTGAGGTAGTTTATTTGTGTAGTGCAGTTGGCCTTTTCACTGCAGACGTTTTGACTCTTCATAGTGGGATGAGCGCAGGTGTTGCTAAGAACATTGACACTGGGTCTGTTATTCAAGGGTGACGGTGAGCCAACTAAGTGGAATTCAGTCGAGTCATTTTGTTTACTCCTTTTCTAACTAACATGTCAAAATGTCTTTCGAGAAGAAGGAATATATATCACATTGGTTGCCTGGTGGTCCTTTACAGGCCAAACCCAGGTTTAATGGATTCAGATAAGGAGTTGAAATGAAACAACAATATTGCTCTGGTGCTGGCAAAGCTATCAAGATTCGGGTTTGCACTATTTATTCGGAAAGAAAAATGATATGTAAAGTACAAGATCAACAGGTTTTTTGACAAAGATGAAAGCAAAAAATAAACAGGTGATCTCCTCAGGCAAACATGTGAGTAGTATAAACAACCCCAACCTGCTCTCAAGTTCACTAGAAGTACGAGAAAAACATCCCGGTTCATGTGGGGCAAACTGGGAATGCAGAAAATTTCTTGGCTTCATAGATGGCCATGGTGGCTTTT
Source organism: Spondyliosoma cantharus (assembly GCA_900302685.1). Taxonomy (NCBI): domain Eukaryota; kingdom Metazoa; phylum Chordata; class Actinopteri; order Spariformes; family Sparidae; genus Spondyliosoma; species Spondyliosoma cantharus. Next base: position 34,148 of record OMLP01012620.1, read on the forward strand.
CAAAGAGTCTTTACTGCATATTTTATCTCCATAATGTGAACAGTAGTTGCTGGTTGGAAAATCTGTAAATAATATATCAGGAAAAGTGACTGTATGTTTCAGAGGAAAGGGAAATGCACTTTTTCAGTATTCTACCATCACTAGGTAGGGGTTTTTGTTAGATTATTACCAGTGGATACAGGTTGTCATGTAAATGTATTGTAGGTCAACTTGTAGTATGCAGAATCACGAGGAACCAGGGGCTTTCTGTAAGCGTAGTTTGAATGTGGTGAGTTGTGCAACTTTGGCCATGTCTGTTTCCTCTATACAGGCCCACCTGTGCTTGTGCTTAAACTTCAGTGACTATGGAAATGTAAGACCAGAATAGAGCTTCATCAGGCTCTGGTGGGATATTTTTGCTTTGGAAATGAGGTCAGCCAGCTAAGAGGGTTCAGATATTCATTACAAAAGAAAATGCACAGGGACCATTTCTCATTATTGGAAAGATTAATGGGTTTTGAGTTGAATCCATGTCTGGACTTGTGAAGGTGAGGTAACTACAAATGTGCATGTCCTCTTAGGTGTACACTAAGCTGTATATTCCAGTCTGCTCATGGCCTGGACTGTATGCCAATGTTGTTGCACCAACCGGCAGTGCTACCAGTTTTCCGAGGATTTCCCCTGCAGCCATATACTCAACTGATGCAAAGTCAAACATCCTGCGGCATTTGTGGATTAGCAGAGAATTTGCTTAAGGCCTTTTCTCCGCGTCAGTGTTTGAGTAAATGACATGCATGTTTGCCTCGCCCAGTTTCACTTGGTGTTGAATTGCCTCTAGTAGTAAACAGTCAGTAGATGGACTAGTTAAACAGCTGTTCAAACTGACTTTCATATTATGTTTTAGGCCAGCTATGTAATGGACCAGACTAGGCTAATTGTCAGTTGTAAGCCAAGGTGATTTCTCCTGGTCCCCTTGGTGGATTCAGCCTTCTGTTCCAAATCTTTTTTTTTCCTTCTTTTCTCTAATTGTTTTGGCCTGCTTTTCCCCCGTGAGACAAAGACTGTCTAATCACAGTACTTACAGAAATAGGGGAATACCCAGCGGTTGTGAAGGAATCGAGATCAAACCCAAGGCCTTTGGGAATGGTGAAGTGATATCCCAAAGCTGTCGTATGTGTGTGGTTCTGCGTGTGCATGTCCCCTCAACCCCTGTAGAGATTATGAGCACAAGAGCTGACCTTGTAATTTTCATCCCTCGAGTTTTATCCATTGATGCACAATGTTGTTTTGTTTTTTTTGAAACCCAGATTATGTTTCGATTAATGTATATGCTTATTGATTGTCTATCTTTAAAGGAACATTTTGGGGGAAATGCCATTTAAATTTTGAGTCTATCGAGTTCAAATAAATTTAATCTCTGTGCCTTCATTGCATTCTGAAATCAGTGTTATCTAAGCGTGGGTTTGAACAAAAATAAAGATATTTCCTACATTTTTGATTCTTCAAATAGAACACTGAAAATAGTGTTTTCTACTAATCTCATCCTCCTCCTCTTCTGCTTTTCAGGATGAAACTGGTGCCTATCTCATAGACAGAGACCCCACATACTTTGGGCCAGTGCTGAACTACTTAAGGCATGGCAAACTGGTGCTCAACAGGGACCTGGCAGAGGAAGGTAATGCCTTTGTGGAAGAGCTGATTAATTTTAAGAAATCTTTTCCAGGTGAAAATAAAGTTGTCTGTAGCACAATAAAGCCATTGTTAAGGCAGTAGTGTATTAAAGGTGGGCAATGAATTTTACATCAGACCAATCGGCGTACTTCGTCCAATGTTTTTAAAAAAAAATTTAAAAGTGCATGCCCTTTTGTGGCGACACTTCTCTAGATGAGTTCAATGTATTAAACTATCCGGGGCGTCAAGTTACCGTCAAATCTGGAGGTAGTCCACAGGGCATTTCAAAATGAAGAGAAAAGTTCCCAATTTAGATCGTGGTTGCATTAAAAAGATTTTATTTTTTGGCCACCCTTTTCGTGAATATTTTGTTTGTCAGTATTTCACTTCATTAATGCAAATTCTAACACACTTAAGCATTTTTGTAAAGCCTAGAATAGATGCCTTAATTATCAGTTAGTTGTAGCAAGATAAACTGCCTTAAAAGCTTTATTGTTTGTTTCTCGCTGTTTGAAGGTGTGCTAGAAGAAGCCGAATTCTACAACATCACATCATTAATAAAGCTCATCAAGGACAAGATCAGGGAACGCGACTGTAAAACATCACAGGTATATGAAGTTCTGTTTAGATAGATTTCTTCATGAGTGTGACGTTCCTGTTTATTAATTTTATGAATCGTTATCTCTGCCTTTCCATCCCATTTCCCTCATATGTCCATCGTTCCTCTCAGGTTCCGGTCAAACATGTGTACCGGGTGCTGCAGTGCCAGGAGGAGGAACTGACACAGATGGTGTCCACCATGTCTGACGGCTGGAAGTTCGAACAGGTAAATCTCATCCCGCAGGCTCACAGCAGCAATCCTCCTTTCATGTGCTTCACCCACCCCGCTATGCTCACATTGATCCAGAAAAGTCCAATCCTCAATATTGGAAAAAAGCGGAAAAAACAGCAAATCACATCTTTCTCAATGTCCGCATACATGATCCGGGCATCCCTTCTGTGCTCTGATTGGTTGTTGCAGCTTGTCAGTATAGGTTACGGGCGGGCCCACCAGTCAGAGTTTCTGCTGATTGTGTCAAGGGAGGTGAAGGGAGAGGAGTCTGCTTTGCCAAACAACAGCGGAGAGGTGTGTCCCACAAATTTCTGTCCACGGGCTGGTCACTGCATGGTCCCCATGTTGTCCATACACACCCATTGGCCATTGTTTGTCCCAAGTAGATACATAGCTGTTGGTCTCCTCTTTTTTGTTCTTTTCCTTTCAATTTTCTTTACAGTGTTCATTTGTACTGCTTGCTCACCAGTGACGCTAAGAGAACATGACACCTCTTTTCTTGTCTGTGATTTTATTTTAATATACTGTTCTTTTATTCATATTGCATTCACAGTTTGTAAGCTTGTCAGCAGCCTTCTGTGTTTTGCTTTGATGTAGCCACTTAGCTTGGGAGCTATGCTGTAAAATAGAAATGGTTGTTTAGAGGTGAAACTCAAAAATATGTTGTTTATCTTCCCAACAGGTAAATGCAATAGATTCAAACATTAAGACATAATAATCCAAGTTTACATTTTACATTTTGTGTTCAGATAGAAAGGTTAAAGGAAAATTATCCTAATGAGAAACCACATGTTTGGGTGTCGAAGTGTGTATTATGTGTGAATGAATCTCTCCGAGACGAGGGATCACTGGACCTCCCATTAGAGCAGAAATCTCTCTAATCTACTTACACAGGTCAGGTGGGAAACCCCTAGAAACACTCCTTATGCAAAGCCGAGATCTCAGTCGGCAGCCCAGGAGAGTTCTTGGGTAGATGAGTTTTAATGACCTACTGCCGTCTCTAAGACTTCCATGAACATGGACAATCTGTCAAAGTGTGTTTTAAGCTTTAAGTCTTAGGATTTGGTGCATGTTGAGTCTTTAGCAGTGTGACAAGTCACATACATGTTAGCTAGTTGAAATTAGTTGGTTCTTTTTTTTCCTTTTTTTTTTTTTTGTTGCTGCATTGGTGCCTAATGTAAGAGATGACGCTTAACAACAACAAGTCTCCGGCAGCGGTGGCTAATGAGGTGGTGCATGTCTGAACATGCAAACCTGGGCACAGGCGGTATACATGTAGCCTGCAGTGTACACACACTTAACATTCAGCAGTAAAAGCAGTCATTCAGGAACAGGAATTGGTGTGTTGTTTTTTTTTCTCATGTTTTTCCAAGGTGTGCATGCAGTTTGTTTATAAAGATGTTGTCCCTTTTACTTCTCCTCTTGTCTCCTTTTGTGTCTTTTATTTAAACTGACATGACTGGGAACAGGTACATTAGAAATAACCCATTGTAAAATATGTTGAAGACATTATATGAGGGATTTTCTCAAATTATTTTCCTGACTGACATTCATTGTCATTTGCGGTTACCAAGAGTACTGACATTTAAGTTTGTTGAATTTTGATTGTTTTGCACTCAGTTCCCTCAGGAATAAGCTCCTTTATGGAATCCCATTTCCACAAGTGTGATTTAAAAAAAAAAAAAAAATAAAAATAAAATCCTGAATCATTATCAGAGAATTTGTCAAAATAATGACATAGTTGGATATTATGTCATTCTCTTGACTGTGTATCTAAATAACATTTTTCATTATGTTGAGATACTAAGTCATTCTTTTGAGAAGTCATGATGACTCAAAGGATTTATTTTTCTCATCACATTGGTGGAAATGGGCTCCCATAACCCTGTGATAGACTTGTAAGCCATGCATCTTAAGCAAGTCATCATGACTCATGGAAAGCAGATTATACAATGCAGTACATTATATCTTGCACTGATGATGTTGATCTTAACTAATATGGCAGTTGGAGCACTTGAGAAATTCCTGCCCACGTTGTCTGTGTCGTGGAGCTACTAGCGTTCAAACAAAAAAAATTGAACTGGTGTTGATTAATTGGAGTGAGCTACTTTATAGTGGGTTCCTTTTATTAACTTTATGGGAGATACTATAAATTTCAACACCCTTGATTCCATCTATTCACTTTAAACAAGCCTGGTCCTATCAAGTCAATTCCAGCATTCCCCATCGATTTTCAACCAGCATGTTTGCTTCCTGTGGTCGAGTTCCTGCATTTGTGTTCACTATCTGCTGATTATCCTTTTCTGCCTTTGACATCTATTTGCCATTTCTTTCAATAACATGAGTTTATTTTCTGTGGACCACCACTTATTTGATTTCTGTGTCATGTCTTTGATAACTCAGTTTTATGTTTGCCCTTTTGTCCTCCCTGACATTTTAGTTGTTTTTTTTTTTTTTTAGGCTTACGTGTCTGCAGGTCCTGAAAATATGGTTTGAAATGTGTCAATCTTAAGTCATTGTATACACAAAATGTATTTCAGTGTAAACCTAAAGTCTTGAAATTGTTTTTTAAGCTTCTAACTTTTATCTTCTCTTGATGTGTAGTTTCTTTTTTAAGTGGGGTAATTGTGCAACCATGACATCCTGGGTTTCTATATAAGGACCATTGTCCTCACCTGTCACCCCCCAAATATCCTGTAATATATGATGTTCTCCTTTGCCATCTAATAAAGATAAAAAATAAATGCTAGATAGTAAATCCTATAAACAATATTTAACATCACACTTATATTTGACTGTATGAACTGTGTAATATTTAATTATGAAAAACATTTCTAATATATTAAGAAGCCTTAAAGTTGCAGGAACCTGTAGACTCTCTGTGCTCTTTAATTGGTTGTCAACCTCTTTTTTTTTTTTTTTTCTTCTTCTTCTTCACGTTACTGTTAACATCTCCCGTCCTCTGTTTTCCCACCATGAGTAACCCAGTTTTTGCCTCTGCTCCTTCACCAGTCTAAGGCTAATTCCTCCTGTGTGCTCTGCTCTCATGTCTCTCCCTAGCTGGTCAGCATAGGCTCCTCTTACAACTACGGAAACGAAGACCAAGCCGAGTTCCTGTGCGTAGTCTCCAAGGAGCTGCACAATCAATCATACGGGACAAACAGTGAGCCCAGTGAGAAGGCTAAGGTGAGTGTGTGTGTGTGTGCGAAGAGAGGCCGGTTGAAAATCCATCCCTAGCAAACATATGTGAGTGATGGCCTGTGCTGGATGTTTTTAAATGTACTGCATTTATGAACACACCACCAGGGGACTGAAAGCGCCTCTGGTTTATTGATGAGAAGACTCTATGAAGGAGAACATTGTGAATATCCAGGCCTTCACTTAAAAAAGAAACTGCCTCTATAACCACGAGTAGTCACAGAAAAAGATGATGATTTGTATAAAATAAAGCAAACCAGACATTAATTTTATCATTTCTTTAACCACCTAACCCAGTCCAAACAGTCTCGTATGTGTTGGGGACATTAAGAGAGCACAGGTCTGCCGATTCAGTGCTGCAATTGGCAAGGTCTGTCATTTTCTCAAGGGCCTTGGGAGGGAAGCAGGAGGTAAGCCCTGAGGAATTCAAAGTCCCATCAGCTAGTCTCCAGGGGGGCCCCGACTTCTTAAAGGCAACCACACATGACGAAGCGCAGGGTTAAACCTGCCTTGATGCTGCTGTTTATTTTGATAGGAAGATTTTAAATGCTACCAGTGTATATTTCCAAAACATGTAAAGAGAGAGTAGAGACTTTGTTGTGTTTGTTTCCAGGGGCACCATATCCAAAAAGTGACATCTAAAATTATCTCTACTTTTTGGAGTAAGCTTGTGTTTATTTTTTATTTGTGACAAGTGGCACATTTTTTTTAATCAGTTGTGACAAGTTAATTAAGGTTTGTAGAAGGGTGCCCTTGGATAATATTTGTACTTTCTTTCCTGTAGTTTTTCAGACACTAAATGCAGTTAATTCCCTCTGAACATAACCCATTAGTTGTATTTGTCTCCTTGTTCTCCGTGTTCCCCAACATTTTACACCTCCCATTCATTTCCATTATTTTATGCCATGTCTTTCTTGTCTTCTTCTGTGCTGTCTGCATGCTGCATGTTGCTCAGAGTGAGGACGAAGAGACGGATTATGAAATGAATGACTCTGATTAGGGTTGAGTACTTATGACTCACTGGTGAGCGCTCAAGTGCTCGTAGTCCCTCCAGCACACCTCCCTAGTTTGTCCCTTTTCTTCCTTCCCTTTGCCTCCTTGATGCGGTTTACACTACTGAAAACTTTGTTCACATTTACTTTCAAAGACAGCTTGAGCTGATAATATACTTAAACCAAAGTAAAGTGACTGAATCCAGGTTGATAAATCAGCTTTGGCCTTTCAAGTGCCAAAGCTAGATCAGAAACCAGCTGTTTCCTGCTGAGACTGGTCCAATGCTTCTTTGCAGGTGAAGTTCTCTTTGAAACCAGATGGTAAGAGCTCCTTTTTGTTTCAGTAGTGTAAATAAGACCCTTGTAATTATCGTCATGCTTGCAGCCTTGGTTATTGGAGGGCATGCTGAATCATCAGCTGCTGCAGTTTGACTCATTGTCCCTCATTCAATGACATTTACAGAGACAGGAGGGTTACTGCGCTCCTTTTCATTGTCCATTTCATTGTCAAAGTAGTGGCAGTTGAATTGCTTCTTGGATAGCACTGTTGTGTTTGTAAAGTCAAATCACTGATGCATCTGACAAAGCTCTCGCTCAGTGTAGAGGCAAAATGTTAGTTAAATATTAACAAGTTAATGTAACAGTGTGCTATCTTCAGTTGTTCTTAGTGAAAGTTCACCTCTCAAACAGAAATACTCCCTGCATATGCAGTGTGCATCTGCAGTGTGCAAAGGGTCCGCCAGGTTCCAATTTCGTCATCGGAGGGTGTATGTGTAAGCTGTATGTGGACAATTGCGTACCTCTTATTTGTAGTGATCGAGCAGCCATTTCATTTCATACAACAAGCTACGGGATATATACATGCATGTTTGGAATGTATCCTCCAAGCAAAAATTTTTGAACAAAAGTACTACATTTACATGTTGTCCGCATCAGTTTTAATAATATGGTAACTGTGCTTGGTTTAGGGTTGAAATTGATGCTTATTTAGCCATGTTTCCGCCGCAGAAACTGTCCCCCAGGACTAGGAACCTTTTTGGAGTTTTTGATTTGTTTATAATGCTTTGACACATTAGTGGAGCTACAGAAGAAAGCATACAAAAGATGGACTGTTGTTGTATAGTTGTGCGCAGAAATGACGTGTAAAAACAGCCACAGCTTTTTTCCAAGTCAGCGGACTAATGTGCCTCAGATTTGGACATCTTTAGACCACGGTGGAAACGCAGACAACAGTGGTCTGAAGGAACCTTTTAGTCGCACGAAAAGTAGTTAATGGGATCCAAAGTTCTGAGTACTTCATGAGGAACATGGCTATTGATTAATCTTCTGATTATATTCTCAATAAGTCAATTTGATGCGTAAAAAAATAAAAAATAAATCAGAAAATGGAAATAAACATGAGTCATAATTTTCCAGAGCCCAAGGCAACCAATCGTGTCAAGCCCAGAGATATTCAGTTTACTATTATGTAAAACAGGAAAAGGCAGCAAATCCTCACTTTTAAAAAGCTGTATACAGAGGATGGTTGATGGGCTCTAGCTTTGAATATTTCCCATCATATCTTTGGCAGTTCATAATCCCACGGGAGCTGTTGTTAGTGTCAGCAGCATGCCTTTCTAGTACCAAGGTTGAGAACACCTGGCCTGGCTTTTTCTGCTTCGTGAACTCACCCAAAATCTGCTCTACAACCACATACTGCATAGTCTCTGGCTCAACGTTTTACTTTCCTCACTTGTGCAAGCGTTCCCTGTTTTTTTGTTTTTTTTTCTATTTCTGCACCCTACTCAGTGTGTTCGAATCAGCCAGCACGTAGAGTAAATATGAGAGCTCCCAGCTGTGAGGGTATGTGCACTGTGGCAGGAATAAGCGCTTCAGCAAAAACCTATAAAGTGACTTTGGCTTGTGCACAGTATGTGCAGAGTCTGGTACCAAATGAATTTTGTTTTTAATGACTAATGTTTTTGTTGTTGTTCTCTGCAGATTCTTCAGGAAAGGGGTTCCCGGATGTGAAGAGGACTCAGTATTATGAGCTCCAGGTGTTATGATGCAAACATATCATCTTTGTGGAAGAACGTTTGGCACAATGGAGATTTAAAGGGGGGGTGTGCATTTATTTTGTGTTTTCCCTCTATTTTTTGTTTTTATTTCTGGATGTAAATAAGTCTGTTTACTGACAATTTGTGCCTGTACATTTAAACTGGACCTTTTTTTTTTTTTAAATTAGAGGCAAGTTTGTGTTATTTCTTTTTCTAATTGAAAGTAAGTAATTGCAGTCAACATATGTTTTATGCTATAAAATATGGCCATCATCCTATAAGGCCAATGATTCACTCAGGGTCATCTATTGAGTTAATTCTTATATCCTCTAACTCAAGGTTCTGGTAAGGGATCAGTGTGGTCTTTTTAACTCAAAACTATCAAACTCAAAATCATTGTTTAGAGAGGTTAAGAAGGGAATTATGAATTTATTAAGCGCATGTTGAACGGTCAGGCTACAAAATGTGAGACTCATCCCCCCCCAAAAAAAAAACAATTCAATGAAATATTTTTCCAAAGACTTTAAACAGTTACACTGAGATTTTTGATCATGAGGATCCCAGCGTTACAACACTAATTTTCAGATGCTTTTGAAAATGTTTACTGTCGTTTGAGAAAATATTTAACTGTCAAAGAAGTAAGAATCACTTTCTCAGACCAGGTTGAAACCTTTGTGAACAAAAATGTCAGTGATTTGATACTGTAATTAAAGGGGCATTCGGGAATTTATCACTAAAAGGCCTTTATTGGTGTTGAGGAAGTGACCTGTAATGAAGAGAAATATTAAAAGTCCCATTTACACATAGTTAATCAAGCTCACTTTAGAGATACAACAGAAATATCTGCCTATTATGGCAATGCATGATGCTTTATATTTAACTTCCGTGGCTCTAAATGTAAATGTGTTGCGAAGCTGCGTGTGGCACAATGTGGTTTATCTTGCATCCTTAGTAACACATTAACCCAATGATGCAGCCATTGTGTGCTTTGGGATTAAGTCATTATTATATTTTCAGGAAGTCCACTTACCTGTTTTATAAGGATGAAACTTAAAAGTATTGGACACAATTGTTATCACACGTTTTAAAGCTTTTTGCTGCTTCTGCAAACGTTGACTTTTTAGTTGTATAACAAAGTAAAATTGCTCTAACTGTTTTAAAGTTTGTATCAAGTTTGATCTGCCAGATATTTTACTTATCTTCTAAGATAGTTTGAGAACTCCTCATGTTCATAAGTCTAAAGTTAACTGCCAAAATAGTCTAAGGTGTTTCAAATGTGAATTCTGTTTTACAGTGACATTATTTTTTAAACATCAGTGTCCTGTTTCCTGTCAGGAAAAACATCCTCGAAATCGGTGGTGTCTTGATTTTTTTTTATTTCATCCCCACTGATTTCTGAGTTTTCCTTAACTAGTTGATTTTTTATGCTTGAGGGAACATCATGTTTATGATCTTTTTTTTCTTTTTTGTGGGAAGTATTTGTGGTGTAGGAGGTTTAGGGACTGGAACTGTTTGAAGGCAGTGGTGAAGTACTTTCTGTTCATATCCAGAGGATTTTGTTTTGATGTAAATAATCCAAATTCAATATTAATATTTAACTCTTACAAAAACTGCACGTTTTGTACACTGTATAGAAAACATAACTTCGAATTGAAGTTGTTTATACTGGATCTTTAAAGATGAGAAAAATCTTGACAATGTTGACTTACGTTTTGCATTGTTTGTACAGGAGGTTTTCGAGTTAGGATTGAAACAGCTGATGCTGAATATGGTGTCTTTCACTGAGAACATGCCTGGATCATGTTTTGATAAACAATAACAAAGCTATTCTTGGCTGGCTATGAAGTTTGACTGTTACATTTAAAAACAAATGTATTTTTTCCTGCATTGTGATAGATTCTTCTAAGCATTTTGAATTGTAGATTTGGTACACAGCATTACAAGCACTACAGTGGGAAAACAGCACTGTGCACACTGCTTACAAGCCTGTAATGTTGTTGATGATGTAAATACTGCATTTTAGAACACTTTTTGTTTTTATAGAAATTTGTTTTCAGGTTTGATGTGTTTTTTGTGATAGGTTGGATATTTCATTCACAAATAATCATTTGAGTGTTGCCTTTTTCCCCAATGACCAAAATCCAATGTCTTATGTGTATTGTACACATTAATCTTAGTGTCAGGGATGAGTAAACTTTTCTTAATGCTGGCACACTTTGTACATACAGACTTGTTAAAGACACACAAACCTCCATTTACTCACATGTACACGTATACACTTGACTAAAACAATTTTTATATTGTCGGGGAAACAAGTATGGATGCATGTTTTTGATATAGATATACACATATATACACAAACACACACAAGGGCTTTTAAAGTGCAAAATTTGACATCTGCAAAGAGGTTCAACCAGAGTAGACTGGATTTCCTGCCAGAGCTAGGCTATGTTTACATTTGCTATAGTATTCTGAAGCCTTCCAATTATGTACTGTCTTGCACTCCCTCACACACGTTAACAGTCGTCTGACTTGTGTGACTGCACCAATGGCAACTAGCACTCCCCACTCCACATGAACTGATATCCACATGGACGTGCTGACTGATAAGATACTCCATCCGATTCTGACAGCCTATGCTTGAGCGTTGCAGACAATCTTGCTTTCCGCCCTCTTTGACGGCAGAGATGCTCACTTTTTAATAGGATGACACTTGCCTGCGTTGGCTCCGAGCAGAGGTTTATTTGGGGTCTTTTTTCTTTCTTTTTTTTTTTTTTATAGACTTTTCTTCTGCAATGAGATTTAATGTGTTTTTGTGTTTGATTTGCTTGGTTAAGTTGTAACCTCATTTGATATACTCTGGTCTGAGGTGTTTAACCCCTCTACTTTAGCAGCTACATTACCTTTAATGCCATTCACAAGCAGGCCATCTGGTTGAGTAGTTGTCATTGATAATCATTTCTTGTGATGGACAAACTTATCAAATCTGTAGCCTAATACTTATAAGTGCCCAGTTTGTTTTGCATTCAAGTCATAAGCCACAGACCACTGTAATGCATGATTGAAGATGATCACACCTGTAATCAGAGGGAATGAATGTGTCATTTTTCCTCAATCTAGCAATTACATCAATAATTAAAGTTCTCATATCACTACATAGATCACTTCTATATGATGTTATGCAATGTTAAAGATATACAAACTTAAGTATGAGGTTGAGGGGATAGATCTTAATGGTCTTGCATAAGGTAAACTCAATAAACTGTTTTCATTCATGTGCCTGTGTGTGTCTTTTTTTTCTTCTATTTGCCAGAGTGTAAATGATTCTTTCCAATACCTCACTGTTGAATCTTTTTTTGTAATGGGTCGTGATCATATCAGACATGTACATCATATAGAAGCACCCATACATCGGTAGAGACGAAAGAAATAAATGTGAATGTCACAACATATCCTAATGTTTGATAAATAGCGACATCTTCTGTCACTAGCTTGATAACATGACAGCTATAGTATAGTTGCCCTGGAGAATGCCTGTTTAAATGTGGACGACATTATTTTTTTTAATTCGTTTTTAAACACGGGAGAATAATACAGTGCTCGAAAATGTATGTTTTACAACCAAAATCTCAGGTTTCATCAAAAATCCTTTGCAATCATACACATAATGGTATGCGATTTGTCCAACGCAGTCGTTTGTGTCAACGGTCCTTGGTCTGGCCAAAGATTCTATATTAGAGAAGATAGAAATCCGTCTGTGTTAGCTGATTGGGACATCTTGCTCTTGGATGTAGGCGATCTGAAAAATGTATTTCATATAGCCATAAACGGTTTAAATAGAATATAATCCTTACTATATTTTTGAATGTGCCGTTAGTATATGATTAATGTGAGAACTGCTCCATTTATTTTGAGCAGTTGTAGTTAAACAACCAGCAGCACATCAGCGCAGGGCAACAACAGCAAAACAAAGATGATCTCAAATTACTTGTGAGCAGCAGAAGCATTGCGAGTAGAACTTAAAACTTTTGGCTGAATCACTGGAAGTAGAAACGACACGCTAAAACATTTTAAAATCTGCTGCACAGAAAAAAAAAACGGCAGAATCTTTTTTTCAAGGAATATTGCCACTAGATGGCCAAATGTATTGGAAAGTAGAGATGGAAACATGGACGTTCCTATCCGCCACGAGCCAATCATAAGAGTAAGTGGGCGTTCCTGTAGTCCATGAGTGACGAATGAATCCAGCGGGCGTAAAATCAATATAAGCAGTGGGCTCGACAGGAACGCCCCCCGGCGGCATCAATCAGACTCGGCTGGATCTTCCTGTGAGTGTTTCAGCAAAACCGGAAGTAAAGCTCGGATGATTGTTTCGCTTCACTGTTTCTGTGTCTGGCTTGACTCGGAGCGGGTGGTTTTTCAGGAGGGAAACTTTGCAAGGTTCAACAGGATTTGAGCACGATTAATACATTTCGCTTATTTACCAGAGCCAGTGCAGCCATACTGAAAGGTAGGAGCACGCCTTTATTAAAGAACAGGTCAATTTTGTCACGTATTATGAAATTTTACCCGCTTCAGTTTGCGCCATTTTCGCTAGTTTGGTAATGCACAAATGTGCGCCTTTCAGCTCTGGCGTTCTTTGTCCCTATTCTTTAATGGATTATGATATGTTTTATATCTGTAGAATGTTTCACATCCCTGTTTGTCAATCCAGAGAGGACGTTATTAAGCGTTTGAAGGAAGGTGTGATCACTTCTCGCTCATCCAAAATTCTGTCCAAATCAAGTGCAATTGCGCATTTTTGTGCTGCATCAGGCCGTGTCAGACGCTAACAGCGCCAGCGCCTGTGAAGATACAGCACGATTCTGGCGCACATGAGTTAGCTTATCAAGCTAGCCGGCTAGCTTCGGCTCGCTAATCAAATAGCTTCGATAGTCAGTTTGTGGACCCTTTCGTTGACAGCAAGTTTACAGTGGAGCTTCACGAACATGTTACAGATAAAACGCCAATGTTTTCATATCCCGGGACGCTTAAGTTTGACACCAGGCGAAACCTAAGTGTAGTAGAAGCATTTTATGTGGACATGTATCACCACCGGCTAACGTTAACTCGGCTAGCCCCCTTAGCATACTAGACATTTCGATTAAAGCAAGACTTTTGACACGTTCCTGTCACATTAAAGCAGATGAAAACAGACAAACGTTACGACTTAAGCTTGGCAGATAATGTAGAGTGCAACTCCACCGTTATAAAGTTTGTAAATACTGCGTGGGTAGTTACCAGCTTGTGCTCGTAGCTAACGGTACTGTGTTGTTGCTTTGCCTCGTTTTCATTAATTCATAACCGTCGTTGCCATAGAGAACATTAGACATTCTAATGGAGCGTCTTAATTAGAGCCCTTAATTGGCTCTGACGCGGACTGCGAACGCCGAAGGTTACTGCCACTTTGCCAAAAAGAAAAGCTTGTAAAAGTGAAGACAGTCACAGAATCCTTCATGTGTAGGTTGGTTACTATATAACCATTATGGCAATTAGGTTATTTAATTAATTAATACACCATAACCTATAGAGGAGGGACTTATTAATACATGTATGTATACCAAAAAAGTATGTAATAATTCGTTTTAGGGTGTACAAAAGCAACTGTAACTGTTCATTGGAGCTACAGTGTTAGTTTGCAGCTTTTCTAACATTATTGCTTCATACCAGGAGCGTACCTGTCACTCTTAGCAATGATGTTCCCACTAGAATCGTATAATCAACCCATTATGTCCGAAAAGCTCTCCATATCTCAAAAAGTGTTGCAGGTGTGGCAAAACCATGCCTCTCTATAACAACGTGGAAGCATGCTCCCTCTCATCCTGCAGCACCACTGTTTAGTCCACTTTCCAGCCATTGGCTTTGTTATCTATTAATATGCCCCCCCCATTAATCAGTTGGTTTATAAAGTGTTTGAAAATAGAGAAATAAGCCCAAAATAGAGTTTTTGACTTGTATGTTTTGTCTGGCCAACATTCCGAAACCTCGAGATGCTTTATTTACAGTGATATAACAATACTTGTCAATATCTTATCTCTGATCATCTTGTCCTTGTCTTTTTCGCTTTGTAAATTACTAATTATTTGAGCTCTACAACAATGCATGATTGTTACAAGGCCAGTTCAAGTTTTCAAGACAGTACTTTCCTCCACAAGTAGTGTCTCCACACTGCCAAGTTGGACCAGATGTTGCGCATGGTTTAATGTAATTGACTTGACACTCTTTTTCATTGCAGGAGTCCCCAAATCATGTCAGGCATTGCATTGAGCCGGCTTGCCCAGGAGCGCAAGGCATGGCGGAAGGACCATCCTTTTGTAAGTAATGTCTTCTGAGATGCACCTGCTCTTGCTCTGACCAAGAGGGTTTATTTGAGCTTTTATGAAATAGTGTCAAGTCCTCTTGTACAGGCTGATGTCCTAACTGCTACTGTTTGTTCTCCTGTTCAATTTTTCAGGGATTTGTTGCTGTACCAACAAAAAATCCAGATGGAACCATGAACCTAATGAATTGGGAATGTGCTATTCCTGGCAAGAAAGGGGTAATGTTGAGTTTATAGTCCATTTGCTTAAAATACATATTTTGTTTAACATAACAACCACTGCTAATTTGAAAACTTGGGGGGGGG
>OMLP01012620.1:53153-75832 GCA_900302685.1 Spondyliosoma cantharus
TGATATGATCAAGTGATCATAGCACTATGATAACTTCTTTCTTCTTTTTTTTAACCCCTTTTCAGCCAAGACAGAACAGAATATGAAAAAAGAGTTCGAGCACAAGCCAAAAAGTTCTCCCCCTCGTAAGGATGAAGGCTCTCCGCTGCGGCAGAAGGAATGGGTTTAACAAGAATCACCTCCCCGCTCAGTCTCTCAATGAATGTGCTCCTCTCACATCAGGACTTGCTTAAAGACTTCTATTTAAACTCCACACATTCTGTGCCATCCGTTCTCCTTTGACCTATCATTTTTTGTTCTTAATTGCCAGTTTGGCGCATAATGCTGGGAGGGGATGGGTGCTTCAGCACCCTGGTCATTTCTTTTTAAACATTAATTGTCTTATGAGGTGCAAGGGACACAGCTCGGTACCAGTTTCATCAACTTCATGCAAGCTGGCTGTCATCAATGTCCAAGGAAGAAAATGTCTTTGTTTTATTTTGTTCTTTCACAGGCTCTATTCCTTTATGTTTCCCCCTTTATTTTCCATAAATTTAATGTAAAATTAGCTTATTTCATTGTCAGTATTTCAACTGCTGTATAATGAATGGCACTTTTATACTGTTGTATCTCACTAGTGTCTCTAGATGGCTCTGTCTAATTCTCTTTCCCAGGTTTTCTATTCAGCATGCTGTAATATATGATAGAATCTGCTGCCTTGGCTGTCTTTTTGTTATTCAGAGTGTTTGCTATGGAATAAATAAAAATGGCCATGATGACTGAGGCAGGTAGGCTTACTTCTGTATCAGACTTTAAGGTTATATGGTGCTTTGTTCATGTATGTGTTGGCGTAAATAAAACTTTCTAGAAAAAGTTTATTTCCTTTATTTAATGAGTAAAATACATGCAAAGTTAAGCTTTGTCTTTAAAGTTTCAGACAGTGTTCAGTCATTAAAAAAAGTCAGTTGGCATGTTTGTCTTGAAGAACTTTTGTTTACAATTTGTTAATACATTTTACATTTAATGCAAGCAAAAGGCTATGAAAGTTATCTACATTATTCATGTTTTACAAATAAAGTTGCTCTAAGTATCAAAGAAAATACCTCTGCTGAAGAGACAAAAGTAAAAAGTATCATCTTTGGCTTCAAGCAGCAGCAGTGTTATAAAGCATTATACTGTAGATCCCTGTGTAGTTGAACTTGTAGGCCCAACATTAAAATGTCACAAATGCATCCGCTTATGCTTCAGTGACAGCATCCACTCTGATCATCTCTGTCGTGCAGGATTTAGTTGACAGGCTCCCATGGCGCTCTGCTGTGACTGGACTATTTTGCTGGAAGGCGCTCAGGGTGCAGTACTCATTGCAGTAAAACAGCGGATCCCTCTCCAGGGACAGCCAGCACCCTGAGTCGCCTTCAGCAGGGCTCCCTGGCCGCGAGCTGAGGGCCAGACTCTTGAGCGAGCTCGCTGGAGCCGACGATGGAGCCATGGTGCTGACAGCATACGGCATGCCCAGGAGAGAGGTGTCACAGCCGGGGTCGGTTATGTTGCTGTAGTTGCTGCCCTGCAGGAACTGATGGTGAAACTGGGGCTCACACTCTTCCTCCTCAATAACCTCACACTCGGTCAGCGTGTTGATTTGGAGTGTTTCCTCTGCCTTCATCATGTCTGCCGTGTTTTCCTGTATGACCACCCAACTCTGTAATCACAGTCATGTTTACAGACAGTCACTTGAGATTATTCTGAAACATTCACATTCACAGATGGCAGTGAGTGACTGATGTTTATCTGATGTGTGTGCCAGCACATTTATGAGATTTATGACTCGTGACATTATCAGATTTTTTTTTATCTTATTCTCCTTACTGCTTCTTATTTTTCTCTACTTTTTATATTTTTCACTTAAACCTTGTGTTTCATTGTACAATGGCATTTGTGCAGGGAAACTTGTTTTTAACAGTGCATATGACAGGAAAGTTTTTGACTTGATTGGATCGTAAGTCCTCAAAAACTCTTATCGTTGAGTGGGTAGCTGTTAAGAAGACTAAAAAGCAGTTTTAAAACAGTTACTTAAACAAATAATAATGCTACAGTGAAGAATTCAGGTTAAAAAGGGCTTAAATACCATCTTTTCAAATCAATTTTGGGATCTCTGGAGACTCGTATTACGCTGAATGAGCTCAATGGAGCCATGTTATTTTATTTGATATTTTTTGTTTTTTTCTATTTTCAAAAGAAGTCCCCATCTACTTCAGTTGTTTGGAGAAAACTTTAACACTTTTGTGGACCACAAACTTCAGCCAAAACTTTTCACTTATTTAGAATTGAAGAGCTCTTTTTTCACTGGGACAAAAGGAGGAATAAATAAGAGAATTTCACAGTTGGTGCATCCCTAGCATTTTATGTAACAGACTGAACTTACTTTAAAATCCCCCTGGCAATCACTGTACAGGGTGCTGAAATAGGGTGCCGGAGTCGGGATGAAGGCATTTCGTCTCCATCTGTAAAAGTGAGGAATATAAAGGTAATATCTAACATTTGTTAATTGTGGTATTACATTTACTGAGGAGAAAAAAGAGCTGGACCTTACTTTTTAATTGGAGTATAGCACAGAAATATGAAGACAGTCATCACCACACACAAGGGGATGATCACCCTCCCCAGTCCAAAACCAGATGTGTTTGATGGGAGAGCTGCAAGTACATACAGTTACAACACACATTTCAGGATAGGAAGATACAAAAATATATATTTCTTAAATTTGCGGTAGTTACTTTCTCACCTGACTTGCCAGTGACAGCTGAACCCATCTTCCAATGAACCTCAGAGGACCAGTCACTCCACTGCCCTATGTAGTGTGCCTGGCGAGGACTGGACCGCACTCTGGCAACGTACTCAGTGTCTGGCTCAAAGTTTTCATCATCCACAGAGCAACTCTTGCTGTTGGCGTTAATTACACGTGACACCACCTGAACGAAACAAACGGGGTAGCATGTAATTAAACTAGAAAAACTGAAATGGATTCCGTTTTGGAAGCTCATTAGTGCTTCCTCAACAAATCAATGTATGTGTTCTCCAATAATACGACAAAGAAGATAGACAAATATTAAATAGTTTATGTTTATTTATTTTTTTGTTTTTTTGTGTGATGTAGCTAAAAATAACTCAGACTCAATTTAATTTTGTAACCCTGGTATTGTTAAATGATAAATAAGTTAACTTTGTAGCCTTGTGACAGGTTAACCTGGGCATACTCATATGGACACTTGACTGAAACAGAGCCATCATTGTGTTCTTCGCTAAACAAGTCATTTCTTGCTTTGACAGAGCCCAAATGTCTGTGGTGGAAAAAGACCTAGGGGATCAAATAAAGTCAGTCACCCACAGACCGTCGCCACACTGAGTGTGGCCACTGGTGAAGTCGCTGTGGTGGTTTCTCATTTTTAAAAAACATCTTAGCAGCTCAGATCAGTCGCAGTCACAAGAAGAAACACAGAACAAGGAAAATTACTGTTACTGTGTACCAGTAACTATAAGATCAAAATATCATTATTTTTGTATAATTTTGTTGATTGGTTGGTTTGTCACCAGGATTACACAAAAACTACAGAATGGATTTCTACTAAACTTGGATGGAGAATGGGTTTCAGCCCACTTTTCAGGTGAATCCAGATAAATGGACAGATCCAGGACTTTTTCTCACTTTCGTTCACATTTTTTCAAAACATTCTCGGTAATTTCTCAGGGAACAATGCATGGATCTTAATGCAAAAAATTTGGCGTATTTAGGTGGCTGTTATTTATCAGTGAGTACAGTTTGATGTGGATCCTAAATGAAAATCCAGATCGAGTGTATTTAAACGTTTAAATGTTTTATTTGATTTTGGATTAGGCTTGATTCATTTAAAGGGGACTGTTGGACCTTTAATTACAATTCAGTGATTTAATTCATCTTTACTGTACGTTTCTCTGTTTTATCCTTTAAACATGATCAGTTTGCCAATAGATTTTACTTCCCCAAACAGGCCTCAAATGAATAATGAATTTAAATTTTTAGACATTATGTCCACATTAGTATAAAAATAATAAAGTTTCCCAAAACACATTCTCTTATCCCTGCCAAAGAGGAGTCCTCCCTTCATGCTCATTTATTATTGAACCTTACATTTGATCCCTCTCCACTTGTGTAGTAATGGAGCTCAAACATCAGGCTGTGAACCAGTTTGGTATAAATATATTCCTCATAGGTACTCATCCAGGTGAAGTGGTGTTGACTTGCGTTGTGGTTCACTGTGAGGCAGCACGGTGCGTTCGGTTTAACTGGTGAGAGGACACATAAAGAGGCAGAGGTGTATTTTATCTGAATATATATGAATGTGTTTTGTGTGGCTGTGATGAGAACAGACCAGTATCTTCCTTACTGTTTTTCACAGGCTCATAGTCTTCATCCAGCACCTCACAAGTTTCAGATTCATTATTTTGGTTGTGGCAAAGAGAGATATTATAGGTGTCTGTATCCGAAAAGGTCTCCTGATAAGAGTCGTCATCAGGCATCAGAGGGTATTTGTTGGCTGAACAGAAGTAATCCCCATCGGCCTTTGTCAGCATACACTGAAACTTTGTTCTGCCCAACGAGGAGAGGAGAACATTTTAATGAAATGCACTGTCAACAATAGATTCAATGTTTTTCATAATTAATAAGTGCCAGTAAAAAAGAGCCTCACAGGTCGTATGTTTCTTCAAAGGTGAGCCAGTATGAGCCGTCGCTGTCTGAGGTGTTCTCTGATGGTGCGATGCTCAGGGAGCAGTTAATGGTGAACAGATAGTTGTTCAAACAGTAAAGCTTGTGGTTCACACCTGCAAGGACTATAAAGGGCAATGTTTAAATAAGACTGTCAGGAGATGTTACCAAAGTGTCAGTTTGTAAGAAGCCATTTTGCACAGATGCAAACCCGATCCCTTTTGCTGGTGAAATGGAAATTGGTTTTGCTTTTTCGACACAACAGATAAATTTGGTTGTGGTAATATTTTTGTGAAATGGGTTAAAGTCTTATCTTATGACCTTCAAGCTACGGTTGGGTTAAGATCAAGGTACTTTTATGCACAGAGGTCTTCTGCCCCCTGACGCACAGCTACAGGTTGAAGAGGTATTTCATAAAATATCTCTGTATGCTGATAATGTGCCAATGTTTTGATCTAATCTAAGTAGGATAATCAACATGTTAACTAGATTTTCTGAATATATGACTAACTTAACCAAACGGTAAACATCACAACAAACTGACTTATCATCCCGGCATTTCATCAGTTGTACAAAGCCAATTTTGTTAAATTATTCTGTATAATGAGGCAAGATTTAACACATTGGGCCTCCCTTCCTGTTTCTTGGTTAAGACAAAGAACCCTTATAGACATGAATACATTACCCACACTTGCCATTGCAATTACAATAGATTTGGCAAATATCAAAGTATACCAGCAGTGTGCTCTCTTGAGGTTTGTATCTGAACGTGTAGAGAACGAAAATTCCTCTGTTTGGCTGGACATTGAATCAACATTGTTGAAATGTAGATTTTTAAAATTAATTTTAGATAATTATGCCAATCCGATGACAGTCAATGCTATTGCGGACAAACTTCCACATTTTCCACAATAATTAAAAATCCTTTAATTGTTCAATTAAAAAAACATCTATGAGTGACTAAACAGCATCTAAAACTGCACACATATTGGTTTGTTGTAAAATGAAAAACCTTAATTAATACATTGTCATATGTTTTGTACACCATACAATAAGCTATCAACTAGCTATTTCCCATTATAAAGTGAAAGTTACGCAAACCTTTCCCCAAAAATAAAGTTATCGATGAGCATTTTCAGATTTCTTTCACAGAACAGACAGTGATTTTCTATGACATTTTAAAAAACTAAAAATGCTGGCTGATCAGCTACATAACCTGTGGTAGGATTTCCGTGCAGACAGAAGGATGTGTTGGTAGATGCAAGCAGAAACACGGTCAGCTGCAGGAGCATCAGCATTAGCCTCGGCCGAGAGCACCGGTCCATCACACCAGACGGTCCAGACATCAGCTCAACCCAGAGAGGTGTCAGTTAAGTCATGCTGCCCCGAAGCTCTCGTTGAAAGCTGTTTTCACTGAGGGAGGGAGGCTCTCAGTCAGTCTTTTCACACTGATCGCTATCACTCACATGTCAGTAGTGGGAGAGGATGTGCTTTTTTAAGAGAGCGGTTGTAAATGGAAAGTGTGTGAAAGGACGTAAAGCTTGAGTCTCACGTCACAAATCAACAAATCAACACAATATCATACCGACTTCGGTATGTCTTTTCCGAAAATTGTGTTTCATCTTTCTCACTGTCAGATGTCAGCCTGTTATAATTGCCTTAAAAAACAACTGAAGTACAACACCTGGAAGTCTCTGTGTCTGTTAATGTTTTACCCTTTATAATGAATTCAAGGTGCAACTAAATGCTTTTGGAGTGTTCTTGGAGTGTCTTCACTTCAGGTAACCTAATGAAGAGGTGCAAAGTTGCCTGACATTCATGTCGAAACAAAACTGTGGTCAAATAATATTGATTGAAGAGTTGATAAGACACAAATGTACACATGCAATGGTAAGGCTTGTCACGCAACCACAATACTGCTCTAACTTCTCTCTCAAGCTCCACTCAAAAACCTTGTCCCAAAAATCCATCTGGACTGTTTGTACAGTTAAGTGCATTGTCGCTCCTGTCTTCTGATCCATAATCAAATACATTACAAATCATGTTTAACCAAATATACAATGATATTTGTTTAAAGTTGATGTGTTTGCCTTATGTCTTACATTCATTTTTATGCTGAAGAAGTCACAGTAGAATCTAAAGTCTGTTTACAGTTAAAGGTTGCTCTGGTCCCTTTCTCCCCATTGTAACACCATTAAACATACCATGCCAAAGGGTTTAGTTTGTATCATACATCAATCATCTTTTGACACTTCTTTATACATGACAAAGAATTGTATTCAAGTGTCCCTGAATAAAGCAAAATAAATTAAAATACAGTAATTGTTTTTAATCAAAATAAAGATTATTGTAAAGAAGATCTTAAGTTCCATGTGGAGCGACCTGAAATTGAAATATATCAATTATTGTGCAACTTACAAGAGTGTTGTGCAATGTGTTGGGTGGTGTCAGGAGCTGAACGTTATCGTGTGTTGTGGTGATTCTGTAGGAGATATGAGCTGTCTTCCTCTCAGTTTATTTTGTTGATTTAGAGGCTTAAACACAAGTTACCCAGTAGTAGTGTGTCTGTGTCTCACTGTGTTAGGTCGCAGCAGGGCATGAAGTACAGTAATCTGCCGTAGATCAAGCGGAAGTCATCGTTGGCGAGCTGGCAGCTTGGCTTTGATCAGCCGGGCTGGCATGCATACTGTACATTTTGCTGTTTGTGCGTTGCAGCAAGTATAAGCAAAGATTAAAAGTCAAGGAGGTGATTTTCTCTACAATTTAAGTAGACTTGAACAGGAAACAACTAAACAGCACATTACCACACAGGTTTCAGTTTAATTTGGGTTATTATTATAAATATCTATGCACGTCTGACTTCACCACAGAGCATAAGGGAGGCCTATTTTTATGTGGAGAGACCTTGAAGACGTTCTGTCCCTCCATGTGAAGCACTGTGATCGTGCTTCAGATCAGCAAAGAAGCTCTCTTGAGACCGGTGTATTCAAAACTTTATATTTCGCAACACCAAAAAGCCTGATATGTGCAGCTCTATCTGCAACTTGTTGCTGCTCTGTGGCATCAGATATGAGTTTTTTTTTGCGTATTTTGATTAAAATGCTTCCTCCTTTCGTGATAAAGACTCTGACGATGATAGCAAACAGCTACAGATAAAACGTTTTGGGTGAGAAATAACATGTAATCTGACTGAAGAAGAAGTGAGAGGATGACTGGGATGAGATAGAGTGTCATGTCAACGTTCTGGAAACTTTACTGAGATTAATATTGTGATCGAAAACAAACGGGACACTTAATTACTTTAAAAATGCATTCCCACACAGTTACTAATGACCTGTGAATTAATGTAGAGTAATGTACCTTGATGACTTTTTGTTACTTTTGGACTACTTGAATACCCAACATGTGCGAAAGAAGGCAAGAGAAAAGAAATGTCATTAAGATGAATGTATCTTTAATCTAATGACCCACCCCAAGCGTATGCCTCTTGAGCATTACAAAAGATTGTGAGTGCTAAATATTCAAAATGGATCAAATCTGCCATAACCACTGTGAAGAGAGTCAGACTTCAACACCGGAGAAGAGTGACCCTCCAAGCTATCGAGAATGGCTGAATACCAGAGGGGAAACAGCTTCCCACCAGCACCTCATTTATTAGATAACAATTAGACGAGATGTGTTCTTGGAAATGTGGGAACCATTTTTGACACTATCTTAACATATCTTAGAGTCAAAAGGTGCAGCCAAAGCCCAGTGGTTCAGACAGATGGTGTGTATTTGGGTTAACCAGGTGGGAGCAACTAGTAGCCCCATTCACACAGCCGTTTGCATGTGGCGATCCTGCTCCAATTCTCCGCCTCCTCCTCTGTGTGAAAGTTTCAGAGGTGGCGAGGGGGGAAATTTCACCACGGCCCTGATCCTCCTCTGGAGGTAGTCTCAGGCCTGCATTATTTTTGAACTACCCCAGTGTGAACAGATAAGCTGGCGACGCGCCAGTAGCACCGAGATCGAAAAGTGGCTGAAGGTATGTCGAGTGAATTACACTTCGGTACGGCTGAGATGCTTCGCTCTGTGTGAATCACCATCGCCGGAGAATTGGTAAACCACCGCTCCGGAGTTAATGCGGAGAAGCTGTGTGAAAAGGGCTAGTGTATCCTGAATAGTTTTGCTGCAACCTTTATTGAATTTGTTTTTCATTTGTACTATTTATTTTCCTATTATTTATTTTCAGTGGTAAATATGTCTTAAATATTTCTTAAACACAGTATGTCTCCTGTGTTGGAGAACTGAATCTGGTATGTTTATTCCTTTTTTTAAAAACTTTTTTACAATGCTTTGTTTCACATTTCCCATTTAATAACTTTTTCCATGTTATTGTATTCTGTATATGTATTGTTATATTTGCTATGGTTTAGGTTGCTGTATAAATTCTTACTAAAGTAACAATAAAAAGCATAAAAAAGTACACACAGTACAGTGCCATCTGTCTGTTCATTGGGAAATGGCATCCTGCCTTGCTGTGGAGAAATTACGCTATGTGGTCAGAGGGAAATCACATACATTTAGAAAATCATGGGATATGCAATTCCTAGAAAGTTATCAGGCTGAAATGAATGATTGAAATTGATAAATAAAACAGCAGCACTACTGACAGAAAAGGAAATAACACTATATTTCCTAATAATATAATGTAAATATTTTAGAATTTATTAGTATTATTATTTTGATATATTTATTTTGTACATACATACAGTATATATTGTATTTATTATTAATATGTTCTTTTTAAATATATGAATATTTGGTGTTTTTTGTTGTGTGTTTGTTTTTTTCCCCCCTGAATATTTTATGCTACAGTTTGGGAATGGGGGTGATTTTTAACGTTACTTTATGTATTGCAGGATGTTCTACCAAAGTTAAAAAACAAAAAAAAAGTAAATAAACATTCGCAGACCTGCAAATCATGTACTATCATCATTTAATATCTTACTGGTAGTGTTTACACAGTTGCCCTCAATATCTTTATTGCACAAGTCCTTTACACATCTGGCAAATATAAAAAGAGAGACCATAAATTAACTTACTAATTGAAATGCTTCCACTTCAATATAAAATCTGTGTGAAATAATAAATATCGGACCTATAAAACAAGTCTAAGTCTGTGGCATTTTTTTTCACATACAAAGTATTGAAATGCACCAGTATACAAAATATGAACAATGACCCTTTGGGTCATATGGGTATCGTTTCAACTTAAGGTTTCTATACAGATCAGGGATCTAGATAAGCACTTGAGGCACACCATCATGGGTCACTCACAGGCCAGTTTGCCATCAAAGGATGACAGCGTGATGGCAAAAGCTTGCAGGGCACACATGGGGAAACTGTAATCCATGGAGAAGACGTCCTCTGCTACACGGCCAAACTGCATCACTATGTAATCCTCTGGAAAAACATCAGCGGATGGGGTCAGAAAGAGATGTTATAAAGTCAGCCATTCTCCTTGTGTTTGATGACAGAACAGGGACAGTAAGTTAGTCACATCTTACCGTTGTCAGGGTGGATGATCTGGAAGTTTTTGACGGAGGCCTGGGTGACACGTCCGTGGAAGTTGAGCACGTATGACTGGGTCTGTTCATTCCAGCTCGGGGATTTGTTCACCAGGGTGACCAGTTTGTCTGTGTTGTTGTTCGCATGGCGGACCAGTAGAGTCTCAAGTTCCTATGATAAGGCCAAATTTCAGTTCTTCTGAAATATTTCACATTTAATGTACACCATGAGAGGTTCTAAAATCATTTAAAATCGATCATTTTCTAAACATACATGTTTCGGATGAATGGACACTCTTTCATCATTCTCCATCATGCCAGGGATGATCACCGTCATCTTCCTGGGACCCTTAAATCCCAGAACATTCGTCTCCTGGAACACGAAAGCCAGTTGTTCATTAAAGTTTTCTTAACTCTTGATATACTGTGGGGTGCTGAATGCACAGAGGAAGTTTGGACTCACATAGCAAATTGCTGCCAGTTCTTGCCGCACAGACTCGCTCTCTTTGACAAAAGGCTTTTTCTCTGGATTTTCACCTCCATCATAGACTGTGAACTTTGTACCCAGGACATTGGACCTGAAACAAAAGAGTCTTATCAGATGTATGTCACAAAATCATCTGTCAGGAGGGACACGAAAAAATCATGTTTGCAGGAAATTTGAAAAATAAATTGCAAATGTAAGTTAAACTTGCGAATCCTCTGCTTTCATTGTCTCTTCATTTGCATCAAAAACTTTAATAACAGCACTTAATTTTATAGGCCCAGATGTTTTGCCTTGCCATAATAAGATAAGAATAGGTGTTAATATGTTTGGTCGCAATTAAACAGAGTTATACCTTAGTTTTCCTATGTAACAGTTTGTGTCTCTGGACAGATTTGTCGGGTCAGTGGAAATGAGGTAGTTGGATGTCTTACACTTCTTCCGTTTTCTGCCTGCCATTAGAAACACCTTGGTGATGGCACAATTAGAAACAAACAGAGACAGACAATTAGGAGGAAAAATATAAATGTGACAGCTCAAGAAAAAAGGATCATATCATCAGAGCTACAATCAATGGGCTAAATGATTGGATTAAATTGTTTTGCAGAAGTCCCAACCCTTTTGCCATCCTCCTTCTCCATGTGCAGGTAGTAAGTCGGGTAAATGCCCTTCTCCATGCCTCTCCTGTCTCTGGTGACCCTGCACTGGATCGTCACATCTCTGCTGGCCGGACGCAGAGCAAACTTCTCAAGATCCTCCACCGACATCGGAGATGTTGTCTAAAATGACAAAGAGTTGGAATCACTTCATCAATCATTTTTATATGCTTTATGTGACAACACATTAACCAGTTTGTAATGTCTCACTCTTTCATTTGATTCACTTCCCGACGATGAGCCCTCCCTGTAGTTAGAGTTAAGGGAAGCCAGACTTGGTGTAGTTTTCTCTTCTTTGCTTTTCTTTTTGCCCTTTTTCTCCTTTTCCTGGACTTCATCTTCTTTGCTGTCGTCACTTATTTGGCACCTGGCTGTGGAGATGACACAAGCAGCATTATTATTAACAAAATCTTTACAGTGGTGTTGATCGTGACACGTGTCAGGCCAGATTATCGCTCACATGTGTCAAGTTGTTTTTTCCTCTTAGGCGTTTGAGGGACGGGCTTCTGGGACCCGTCTTCCTCTTCATCCTCACTTTCATCACATTCATTTTTCTTTGGACTTGACACCTCCACCACTGGCTCCGTCTCCTGGGTTGAAACTTCCTGTAAGTGTTTCTCTGCAAAAGCACAGAGAGTTACTTTTAGCATTATTCGTGATGTTATACAGAGAGCTCTGATATATTACTGATAAACTGAATCCTGATGTTACTTTTACGCTCTTGTTTGGTTGTCTTGTTTGTCTTCTGTGGGTCTTCAGAGTCTTTCACTTTCTCTTTCTTCTTAGTTTTTTTCTCCTTTTTCTCCTTGTCTTTTTCCTTCTCCGTCTCGTTTTCACCATTCTCCTCCATCGCTGAAAAAGGAAACATTTATTAAAAATGATTCTTGAAAACACAGAACATAAAGTCCCGGCAGACCACGTTAGAATAACACATTCTGCTTTGCATAGTCTCACGTTTGGCTTTTTCTTTCTTCGCATCTTTCTTCTTAGTCTTTTTCCCCTCCGCCTGAGCATCAGTCTCCACTTCAAACTTCACCTCAGGCTCCTTGTCAATCTCCAAGTCCATTCTCTTGGGGGTCAGAGGCATTTCTGAAGGCATCTCATCTAATGTCAAGCTTGCTGTCATGCTTTCACCCAGTGTGATCTCATCCAATGGGTTATCATGGGCATGTTCAACTTGATCTCCAGGAAAGACAAACAAAAATAACCTGCATTTGATATCATTTGAGAAACTGGATATGCTTTGGAATTAGATTTTCTGCTACTTAAAATAATCCATTATTCTCATACTAACCACTCAGGGAGGTGTTGCTCAGGGATTGGCTGATCAGCAGAGGTGTTTCATCACTGTGCCCAGCTTTGTGCTTTCGGTTTTTTGGCTTTTGCTTTGCATCCCGATTGGCTACCACCATTTGAGAATCAGCCCTCTTCTTTTGCTGCTTTTTCATCAGCAGGGATCGCTGTGGGAGAATTGAGTATTGGACTTTCAATTCAAATTGATGTACATCAACACACAACATTCATAGAAATGTATGTATGCAACTATACAGACAATTGAGCTTTCCATTTCTTTATAGTCAGTAGCAGAGTAAAATGACCTGAATTATTTTTTCTCTCAACAAACTGCAAAAAATGTTCTCATGGTGAATT
Organism: Spondyliosoma cantharus; assembly: GCA_900302685.1. Taxonomy (NCBI): domain Eukaryota; kingdom Metazoa; phylum Chordata; class Actinopteri; order Spariformes; family Sparidae; genus Spondyliosoma; species Spondyliosoma cantharus. Next base: position 66,213 of record OMLP01012620.1, read on the forward strand.
ATTTTGTGTGATCTTTCTACTTTCAGAGCCATTTGTTTTTTTTCTTTACATTTGGTCATTTCCTAACATTTGAAAGTGAATCAATGAATTTGATGACAACTAAACTCAACTAACGCTAACCTATTATGACCACTGTTAGTATTATGTAGATCTTGACCAATATTAGATTTTTGAGGCCTATACTGATAAAGTGATTTAGTTAATAAAAAACTTGATATCGATATATCGGCAAAGATTCTTTTATACACAGAATATAGACAACATAGAGTTGTTGCGATATCCTGGTATTGATGACAATGCTGATATTTAAGAATAAAATATGGATATTGTCTTAAGACACATATGATAATGTTGTAAAAATAATGCAACACTTCTAAAATAATTTCCATTTCTATACATTGTTGCTATGTCAAAGTAGTTGATGTTCATGCACCTTAAGGGTGGTTGCCTACCTACATTAAACGGAAAAAAATCATGAAATGTAATTGTTCATTTTCTTCGCTTTTGCACAGTTATGGTTACAGACTGTCTCTCTGATTCTATTTTGGCAAAACACATGATGAACAAAGTTAAAGATTAACTTGACCAATAGCTGTTTCTATAGATATCGCAACAATATCATTATTGTGAATTCTTCAGGCCACAATAACTGTGTGGCGAAAATCTTATTTTGTGACAGCCCTAATACAAAAACAAACATTTTTGCAATGATCCCTCACGTGGTCATCAAACACTTAAGATACATAATAGAGGCAGGGCATTTTACAGTTTAACAATACTGTCTTATTATGTTCTGTCTTGACCTCTGTATATTACACTGGGAATTCAGTCTTTTTTTGCAGTATCAAAAAAGATTTTATATCTGCAAATATCGGAAAAACATGTAGGATACATCAGTCAGACACTGGTATTTTGAACCATTTTTATAACATAAGGTTGTTTTCTGTTATATAACTAAGAAAGGAACCAGGTGAGGTCTTTGAACGTTATCTGAGATGGTTCAAATTCTTGATAGACGCCATCCAATGCAACCACTGCCAGCTGAGCCCATACATTAATGTTACTGTTTACTTCTACTGCTACTATTAGTATTATCGAGAATTTGTACTATAAGGATCGCTATATTAATAATTAGTATTAGTGGCAACTTCTACTGCAGACAATGTGCAGATATTATTATGCTGACCTTTCTGGTATAAAATACTCACCTAGTACTGTGCTGGATATAAGCCAGGAGCTGACATACTGAGTGGTGTAAACAAGTCTGTGAATTTAAGTTAAGCAGTGGCTCCACACAGTAGGTGGTTCTGACCTCATGAGACTCAAGCAAGCTTCATTTCTCTGCAAAGCTCGGTTTTAACCGCTTTTAACATGGAGTATGTTCCAGTAATTGCTACACTGTCAGCATGGACTTTGATGGTTATCCTGCATATGTGTTTTTGATAAAGAAAATCTACCTGATCACATTTGATTGTGATATATTTCATTTAATTGAACATAATACACGTGTAAAAGGACGTCAAATACTAATTATCTATGTTTCTTTACCTGGTTGTCCAGCTTCTGTTGTCGAATATCAGGGTCCTCCATGTTTGAGCAGACACACTGCTAATGCCAATGTAGTTAAAATATAGCCTAATTGAATATAAATCAAAACAGGTGGAATCCAGCATCAAAGTTCGATGTAAGAAATGGTTATGTTTCCAAAATAAAACTGTGAAATACGGACGTGTGCCACCCTGCTCCTTCCATCTGACAGTCTGTCCACCTGCCTGTAGCAGAAGGCAAAGTGGATTAAAAGGGGATAATGTTCTTAAACTGCACTGCACAGCTCAGTCACTGTGCACAAAGCAGTCTCAGAGGGGCAAGGCCGGCTCTCCACGACTGTGAAGATGCTCAACAAGGCCTTGCGTTACCGCTGAAACTTGAGACCAAAGAAACAGGAAGGTGATGCCCTGCTCGTGCCATTTAATTTACTACGAGTCAGCAGTCTGCATCGCTCACCGCGGTGCAAGAAAAGGCAAACACGGAACTCGCAGCAGCCACCGCAAAATGCACCAAAGCTTCCGACTATCACCCGACGCGCCTCACAGATCTATACGGACACACGACATGTGGCATACATACATACATACATATATACATACATACATACAGTGCCCATGAAATGACCAAAACGTCCCACAAAACATGAACTAAAGCAGACGGTGGCTGACCGCGGGAAACTCATACAGGTTTATCTCGTTGCCATGGATACGGCTGTCCTACAGCAGCGTTGAAGAGCCGTAAAAATGACTGTTTTTTTTTTTTTTTTCAAAATTCATCATAAAATAACATTGTTGGCTGTTTAATTATTAGTTCTTATGTTAACTTGTGTGTGAGCTTGTCTTTGTTTAACTTTGTAGCGTTTTCAATATTTGCGCACCGTTTTAGTGACGACACGGATGCTTCTGGGTGCACTTGCCAGTGTACTGAGAGTTTTGTGACGCACAACAAAATACTTCACACACCGGCACCTCGTTTTCGACCTTCGGCTAGGCCTAATAAACGAAGCGCATAAGAACAACAAAATAACAAGGTAAATAAGGTTGTAGCAGTAGGCTATAGCAGTAGTACTATTATCAGCTAGTTAATGTGGTAGCCCTATGCAACTAAAATAGTATAGCCTAGCTCTAGCCCCTAGCTGCAGAAGAGTGCAAGAGGGCAACAGTTTGGTCACTGTTGAACTGTGTCATAGTAAATTTATATCAGTGAAAGTAGTGGTGTATTATGGCCTAAAAAGTCAGTTTTAGGGTAACCTAAATAAAATAAAAATACAATAGAATAACCATAGATTAGTGATGATGACTTGCAGTACATGCTTGACATTTCAAATTATTTGTTTTCTTTCCTGAATGTCTTATTTTGTCAGGGATTGTATGTATTGGTTATGTGAGCCAGTTATATAGTATTTAGTTATTGTTTTTTAAAAACACATTTAGGCCTACGTTTGTATTGCTTTAATAGTTTTTTTTTATTTTATTTTTTTAAATAAACTATAAAATATGCATGTTATTTTATTTAATTAGGGTCTTGTATGATTCTGTACCTCATCTCCAGGAGCAACGCTAAACCGGAAAGAGGAAGAAAAAAAAACCCACTGTATATCGTTGCTAGGATACAGTGAGGCAGTCAAACAGGAAACTATCCTGCTACGCCTGTTTTGGTCAGGCTAAGGCTTCGCAAAAACTTTAACATGGTGAACATTAACATCAACTAATATATTTTTTAAATCTTTTTCTGAAAAATTAAACTACTAAATGTATTTTTTTTTCTACAAATGTGTTATTTCATGACTGAATCAAATCAACTCAGTCATACTTCTGTTTTTTCAGCTCTGCAGCTTGCTGAAAAAAGTACCTTCTTAAGAAATGGATACGAGAATAAAGGTATGCTCTACAAGTTTATTTTATTGAGAGCTAGGAAGATGTTGGGTTCACTTTACTGTCTGCACCATTAACTTCTTCTGTGTTTTGATCATATAATTAAAATATATAGATCATTATTTTTTTAAAGTAGATACAACTATGTCTTAATTTTGCTTTGTAATGCTTTGCATGTAAAGCGAACATCACTTTTTTATGTAGATACCACAGGCCCTGAAAGCTAATGTGATGCTATGGTAAGAGCTCTATCCACAATCCAGATTATATTCATTTTTCTTTGCTTGCTGCTCTATTTACCCCGTACATGATTAAATATCATGTCCAAACTTAAATCCATTCTCTGGGTGTTTTCAGGACAGATGTTAGCTACCATGACATGGAGGAGATCGACAAAATGCAATCCATTCCTGATCTTGAGAGGTTTCTGCACCTGTTTATGACCAACACACCTGTGTATTCATAGACAATCACACAATCACAGCACTGACAAATATTTCTTCTTCTCTTCTGTGACAGTGTTTTATGCAGTGTGTTTGGAGTTGACCTCCCAGAACCGAAAAGAGGAGTTTTGCTGGAGTTGTATGTGCAGGCTGTGCTTTTTTGCAGAGAGCGCAGCTTCAAAAAGGAACAGACTTCTGCCCTCTTGTCCATCATCAAGTCCATCCATGAGGCTAATGTAGGTAAGTAAAGTCACATTATTATTGGTATTATTGGAGATATTGTCACTATCACTGCTGTGTATTTAGTGGTTTGCGATGGAACTGGCTTTTAAATGGTGGCCCTGAGGGTCGAAACTAAAAAAAAAACTAACCCGAGCTGACACAGTATATTTTCAGCACATATTCATATTAAGTTCATAACCAATTCAATATTTAGAAGTAAGACAAAATACAGCACGCTGCTGGGCAAATATTACAGCTTAATTTGTTTGAAGAAATCATTCAAGTTTTCCTTAATTTTGTGTGGGATGTGTATCTTTTCAGAAACTCCATTCAACAACATCGAGCAGAGTTTCAAATATTGCAAGGAGCTACTGCTCTGTCACTCAGTCAGGGTCTGTAGAACAATTACAAATCTTTTTTATTCGCTCACAACTTAATTTTACACACATACATTTTCACAAATGTAATGTGTCTCTGTTTATGCCTACTACAGCGACCTCCAATTAGCATCAACCTCTTCAGCTCTGAGGAGGTGACCGGTATCTTAAATTACATTTTTAACAGCTATGTGAGACACTACAAACTTTACAAATATATTTTCACTCCACAGGTAAGAATCACAATCAGTTATTCTGCACAAATTGATTATTTTTTTGATCATAGTTAATTGTGGTACAGTGAAAATAAATCAGGAAGGTTAATAAACAAATGTCCTTATTTTAACAGGTAAAGCTTGATTTGTCTTTAACTTACTCTGGAACCCCAAACCAGGAAGAAGCTACCATGGAGGATTCTTCTGCTCTGGGTACTAATTCCAGGTTACCAGTGTTTTTAGTAAAATGAAAATGTCTAGGTAGAATGGGATGTTTTCAAAACCTTCATCATGCCATTAGGAGAGAATAAGAGCAATTGAAAAATGACAGGAAAAGTGTGACTGACAAAACATAGCATGTGATGAGTTAGAAAAGGCATTTCTTCTCATCCTTTTGAAAAGACCCAGACACATAAGAGGGACTTCAGCCTGCTTACACAAAGATATTCCTTTTTACAACAAAATAACAAAATATTGTTGATCTTTAGAAAACCTTTGACCAGATTTATTGATACATTAAGCATTTTTCTTGCACTAGATGTTGAAAATGTGAAGGAAACGGAAGGGGAAGCAGCCCCAAAGACAGACAGCTCCCTTCAAACACAGGAAGCGTTCATCGCAGAACCAGAGGAAGACACACCCGGTAGGATCACAAATCATAAAAGGACTGTGCGGAAATAAGATTTTGAGTCATCCCCAAATGGTGTAGCTGATTTATTTTCACTGCTTCACTTACAGGTTCAAAGTCAGGACTGAAGGCACTGATTGAGAAGGAGGTCAGAGATCAGATGATGCTGGTGTCTGGACAACTGGATCAGCAAATGAAGGAAATTGCGGATCAGCACAACAGAGCGCTAGAGTCTCCGCAGCTCAACCACAAAGCCAAAAAATAATGGATTTCAATAAGCACTCACACAAAATAAGTCAATTCAAACTCAAAGTTTAGATTTATTGTCAATGGAACCTTTGAATACAGTACAATTCATGTCTGCATTTGTATGATTACTGCACATTTTTCAGACAGGCACTTTCGTGAAAAAGTGACACATATTAAACTGAAGAATGAACTGAGTAAGGAATGGTGTTGGTTAGATTTTAACAGGAAATTCAGCCACAGGTGGTCTTCACAGTTAGGGTAAGTGACTTCCTACTAACTGAGGAATGTTTGCATGCACGACAGCTAAATATTATCTACCAAAAACCATCCAATAAATCTGAGCATCTTTAGAATATATAATTATCGTATACATAATTATCACAGTGCTTTAATGGTCCTTTCAGCCACACAGTGCTTAGACACACCTCAGTTATACCAGACGATCACCAGGTAAAATGCTAAATATAGATAAAGTACTTTTATGTGACTTATTTTATCAAACGATTGTGCAATATTTCCTCTACTGCAAACTGGCACTGCAAACACGATGACCTGACAAGACGAGTCTCAAGACAGCCACAGGCTTCGATTAAAGGACAGATAAGGAACAGTAAGTTGCGCATGCTGATCGTTAACTTGCAGAGCCACGGTGCACATTAAGGCATACAAACATCCTTGTCCCTGAATTCCACATCTTAAAATTAAACACAACAATATGACAGGACAAACAAGACAACACATGCAGATTATCAAATTAAAAAAAAAAAAATCATTATGGTTAGGAATGAGGTTGACCTTTTACGTTTCAAAGTCCTCCAGGCCCAGCAGCATGATCTTAGCAGTGTTCTGGAAGAGGGCGGCTCGGTTCTGCTGCTCCCCTTTCTTCACCCAATGACCGTAGATGCGGAAGGCGCAGCCGTCGATGAGTTTTCGGACTCCGCGGAGGGAGTACGGATCTCTGGCCAGCACCTCCCGAGTCAGCGGGCGAGCCCTGCGGTAACGGCTGTACATCCTGATGCAGGCCAAAACGGTGACTATCAGGACCTGAGGGAACGAGCAAGGACAGTGGATGAAGACAGACTTTTTTTTAAGGCTTACATTTTTTAAAAGCCAAATCTATCACATTATTGTGACTCACCCTAAATGTCTTTCTGGGACTGAAGAGGCGCACGTCCTCCTTCTGGTACAGTCTGAAGAAGGGATGTGCTAAGGCTTGCTCAGCAGTGAGACGCACAGCTGGGTCCACCACCAGCAGCCTGGATATCTGAGCAGCAAAATGATTGTACATTTTATGGTCAGACTTCATAAATTGCTGTATCTTAAATTCAAATTAAGGTGTAATTGGATGTGTTGTAATTTCAGTTTTCTAAGGTTTATCAGTCTTACCAGGTCTTTCACAGTGTCAGAACGGTCGTCCCACTCTGGGGAGCTGAACTGATAGCGACCTTCCATGATCATCCTCAGCATCAGCATCTGCTTGCGATGCCAGAATGGTGGAGAGCCGGCCAGTAGGGTGAAAAGGATCACTCCACACGCCCAGCTTTCCAACACAGGCATAAAAACAAATGAGCAAGAATTAGAACTAAAATTCAGAAAAAACACTTTGGAATCATGCTTTATAAATGTTCACTGATACAAACGTATACTGATAGAAAGACTTACAGATCGACTTCTTGGCCATAGCCTGGGTGCATTTCATCCATTGAACATTTCAGTATTTCAGGAGCCAAATAACCAGGCGTCCCACAAAGCTCTAATTGGAACAAAAAACAAAAAACAGATCATTTTAAATTGTGTCTATACATAACATTTACATATCTAAAGACATACTCAACATTGACCATCTGTTTCACTTGAGACTACGCTACCTCTAAGTTTGTCTCCAGGCTGTAGCTGCACTGAGAAACCAAAGTCAGATAGTTTGATGTGTCCCTGATCATCAAGGAGAATATTCTCAGGTTTCAAGTCCCGGTGGACAATGTTGAGGGAGTGGAGGTACTGCACGGCCTCCAACAGAGCTCGCACCATACTCCTGTAGAGTAATGGGTTTTAAAAACACACATCAGTTTCTCATGTTTTTACTCCCAGGCAGTTTAACTTTATTCTCAAAACCTTGAGAAGATCAACTTGCACAGTCCTGGAATTTGACGAGTGATGTTCAGAAGATAACCTTTACAGTTTTGTCCGTGTTGTGCTTGAAGCTTGTTTAAATACACTAAAAGCTGTTTTTTCTTTACACTAAAAGTAAATGATGAGTGAAATCAGCTTATGAACACATTCAACTCACCATAAAAATAGAGTACATGTTCAGCAGAAAGGAGCAGATTTATATTTGTCTGGTGAGTAAATCTCTGAATGTCATCTGCCACACTGATTGTGGTGGATGTAACACTACGCTGACAGTCTCTGCACTAACCAATTGAGGAAATCAGGGGCAACACCCAGTTCTAATAATATGAGTGGCTACAGATTGAATAATCTGATGGCGTCGATGGTGGAGCTCACCTGGTTTCCTTCTCATTCAAGGTAACTTTTTCTGTGAGGTAGTCAAACAGCTCTCCACGTCTCATGCTGTAAATGAAAACAAGAGATTGATACTATCTTCTAATGGGAAAATTAACATTCACATGTTACAGAGGAATTATTTGTTGTAATACTCACAGGTCAAACACCAAAAATATGAAAGTTGTGGACTCGTAGGAATCAATGAGAGTAACTAAAAGAAACAAACATAGTTTTAACACGTTTGAATCTCTCAAGAACATGGGAATTAAAGTGTGTTGTGGTCAAAAAGAGCCGAACATACTGATTGAGGAATGTCCCTTCACCATGTTGAGGACTTGGATCTCCTTCAGCGTAGAAGTCTTCACCTCCTCCAGCTGCTGAGCGGTCATCTTCTCTGCTGTGATCTCAATGATCTTCACTGCCAGCTCCTGACCTGTGTGCCTGTGCACACACCTGCGCACCACACTGCTCACCCCCCTGAGATGCCATTGATTTGAAACAAAAACACAGCATGGGGTTTTTAATCACCCAAAGAGAAAACAGAGGTTACCTTCTTGGTTGTTTTTGCTGGACCCACCTGCCAATCACCTCCTTGGGGTCATACTTCTGGTAAAACTCCTTAGCCCCCACCCAGTCTGGTAGTTCATCTCCAACGACGATGTCTTTGGTCATGATGACAGTAAATTAATCTAAAACAACAACGACAAACTGTCACTCACATAGGTCACTATGTAACAGTGCCGCATTGACTTGTAATAGGAACTAAGCTACTGAGCTATTTCAACACAAGGAAGTGTTTTGTATTGTTTCGAGTTAGCAAGACATTTTTGGGATTTGATTGCCGCAAACACATCTCTGTCCTCTGTACTGTTATTTAGCCAGATATTTGCCCTTGATCCATCATAACAGCAACTAGCTGTGTCCTCGAGCTGGCCTTGCTGCAACAGCAGGTTCACTGACCGCACAGGAGACTACTCACCATGTATGCAGTAATCAAAAGACAAGAGGGAAAGGGAGACGACCAAGTATTCTATAATAATGCCATCTCTGCTCGAGGAATCTTTCAGGAAGCCATAACTTTATGCGTGTAAACGACAACAATATCAAAGTTAGCTACCTATAATGTTAACCGCCAGCTAGCATCCGAGCACTGTTTACATTCTGGTCACATTCCTCGAAGCTGCCTGTAGCCTGCATGATTATTATAGAGTGTGGCAGTACCGCCCCCGTGAGGCCGGAGTGAAGGTTGCAGCGGGGCTGTTACATTTTTTAATATATTTATAAAAAATATTTTCCCGTAGTTTCCCGAGGCGTTAAGTCCACGTAGTTAACTTTCAAACCAAATTGTGTCCATAAATTAGCTAATTTGATTCTAATTAATTCTTTTTATTGTTTTTTTTTTTTTTTACTGTGCGGAAGTACTTCGTCGTAATTTCCGGTAACTTCCGTGGATGCCCTGAGTTACATTTTCATTCGCTTCTTGTGAAGGTTTGTATCGGTTCTATTAGACAGAAAACAAATTATACACGTATTTGCATTTAGAGTTGCCTTACATAATA
>OMLP01012620.1:75858-87532 GCA_900302685.1 Spondyliosoma cantharus
ACACTGACCGTCAGTCATTAAATACGTCGGACAAAGAGCGCCGTTTAGCTTAACAGGTCTCACAGAATTTACGTTAGCATTAGCATTGCTAGCGATAGCCGGCTTGCTAATGTGCGTTAATCTTAGCAAAATTGCTAAATACAAATCGTCGAAAGCTTTTCCGACAGGAACTTGTTGAATAAGAGTTAGTATAGCTTTTAATGACAATCATTTTTATATGAACACCGCAAGAGCAGTATTCTGAGACAGTTAAAATCAGTGGCCCTGCGCTTGCAACATAGCTAGCATTAGCTGTCATCAAATGAATGAGTTTTCCATTTTCAAACTAATTCATTGTTTCGCTATGTTGTGTCAAAGCAAATAACTCATGACATGTTTCTTCTCTTGCAAGGAAGCAAAGATGTCAGGTGCGGGGGGAGGAAAACGTCCCTCGGGAGGGGACAGCCCCCCTGGCCCACCTGAGAAGAAAAGCAAAAAGGAGGAGAAAACCACCACCACACTCATCGAGCCCATACGCATAGCTGGAGTCTCTTCCACGGTCCGTTGTTGGGTGTTTGGTCTCATTATTTGCAGTTAATTTTGTACCACCAAGATCAAGATGACATTGGAGCACATCTCAAATATTTTTTATCCAAAGACATTTAGGTTTGCTAACTTTTCTTACCTTGCTGTCTGTATTTGTTTTGTGCAGGAGGAAATGGACATGAAGGTCCTCCAGTTCAAAAATAAGAAGCTGTGTGAGCGCTTGGAGCAGAGACAGGCAATGGAGGATGAGCTACGAGAGAAAATTGAAAAGTTGGAGAAGAGACAAGCCACTGATGACACCACCCTGCTGATTGTCAACCGCTACTGGTCGCAGGTACTTCTGTGCATTTTATTATGTTGTTTTTAACATAATTGTAGTTTGCCTCCTTTTTTAACACTTCTTTCAATATGTGTGTTTCTGATTTGCAGTTGGAAGAGACTGTGCACGTTCAACGCAAACGTATTGAGCCTGAAGCTCCCATGAAGCCTATCCCTGCACCACCCTCGGCCCCCCTCCCTGATCCCACGCCAATGGAGGAAGACGTTGTCAACATGACGTCGCCAACGACTGCTGTGCCTCCACCTCCACTCCCAGAGGCCCAGAATGAGGGGGAGCAGGCAGAACAGCAGCAGGAGGAGCGCCAGGAAGAGCGTCAGGAAGAGCCGCCGCAGCCCCCTCCTCCTACCGGATCAGAAGAGTTGTTGACGCCAACAGAGCCACCACAGGACTCAGCTACAGGTTAGCAAGGTTTTTTCTGACCAAGATCCTCCATCACTGACATGACATTGCATTTATGGACTGCTGTAATTTGATCCTCTAATCTGTAATCTGATAGGGACTGAATTTATTATTGAAATTTTATCAAAATCACAATATGTCCATGTGCAGTATCCAAAATCGCAGGAGGCAGAATTGGTCACAAAATAACAGTACAAATTAAGCATTGTGATGCTACATCTTCAGATGTAAGGAAACATGTTTGTTTGGTACAACCCTGCTGCATTTTTATATTTTCAGTGAAAATAAAATACAAAAAGGACACCTGCATGCAAATGGCAATAACTCTCAAAATAATCGCAACATGATTTATTTTGCATATTGTTCAGCCTGAATATAACTTTATTATATATTGATAGAATTCAGATGAAAGAGAAAACATGGAAATTATCCCAAATTCTGTTATAGTATGAGACGGCGGTGTTCATCTTAAAACCCTTTCTTTCTATAAGCTAGCTTGTAGCATGTATAGGCTGCAAAATACCAATTAAAGATCTGAGTCATAGTTTGAGTAAAGTGATTAGATGTTCAAACAATTAAAGTGACTGACAACACCTGCTGTCAACATAAAGGAAATGCTGAGGGCTGGTCAAGTTTTATTTGGATAGCCCCACTTTTGCAGATAAAAGTTTACCTCAAGGGGTTTTGAGATGGTAACAATATTACTGAATATGAAAATAAGTGAAAACATTTGAGCGATGTGATAAGGCATTAATTTCATGTTTTGATAGAGTCTTCTGGCAAAAAGCTTGGAACATTTTTGGCTACTGTAAAGCAACACTGACCTCCCTCCGTCTATATTTACCTCATCTATTGCTGCATGTTTTAAATGTCATGACAACTCTTCAATCTCTGAATGTCAGTGGCTGTAACAACATTTTTGTTGTAAGATTTAATTTTAAGCAGGACACAGAATTTCCGTGTTCAATCGAAAGATTGAGGTTAAATGGTCTGATCATATTATAACCTGCTTTTCTAATTTTGACCAACCTCATACGTAACCACTTGCTGTGTTCAGATGCATCGCCACCCCCTCCTCCCCTAAGTGAGAATGCCAAGGGTTTCCTGACCACGCTGGAGCACAGCAGCGAGGAGGAGCTCACCCTGCACCTCCAAGACCGCATGCAGTTCAGCAAGGAAGCCATCGCCTGCCTCGTCTGTGTCTTTGACAGGCTGCACAGCCGCATTGATGACATGTGCAGGGACGTCCAGGCTGCAGGTAACTGGAGACATGCTTGCTACTAACTAACTAATTACTTGCTACTACGTGGGTTTTATATGTCATTACAAGTTCCTGGTCATTTTTTGGAGCTTTGTTAGCTCCAATCTAATCAAGCTCCAACTAATTTCATTGGCAGCATGTGAGGACGATAGCCAGTCTGACATCGTCAGCGTGAACCACACTCTTTGGGAGGAAAACATTCGACTGCGAGACCTTGCCACTCTCCTGCAGGGTAGACACCACAAGATGTCCATGGAGGTACAGTGTCCTTGGTACTGTTGGTGGTTGGAGAATATTTGTGCATTTGAGTGTCAGAAATAGTTGGAGTACGTGAATGCCAAAACTGTAAAAAATGTCTGTATGTAGCCATGCTTTTGGTGTATTCCTGTCACCGCTGACACAGCTGTTGTAATATCTTTACCCTTATTGCAGTACAATGAGTTGGTGGACAAGGTGACCAGCTCTGAGACCAAGGTGTCTGAAATGGAGACGACGGTGGAGGACCTGCAGTGGGACATTGAAAAACTCCGCACTAGAGAACAAAAGCTCAACAAACATCTGGCAGAGGCCATGGAGCAGGTATGTGTGTGTGAAAGTTTCTGTATACAGCAGTTGTATCTGTGCCTCTTGATTTAGTGGGCATGTGCTTTTTATCTGTCCAGGAGGCATAAACTCATGCTGTTGTTTCTCTCATTTACATGAGTTGACAGTGATAAGGCGCTGAGCATCAATGCGCGTTATGCCAGCTGCTCTTATTGATGCACATCTTGCTGTCAGTTATTTGCATCAGCTATCTGTGCGTGCAGAAAATACGTATTATCTGATTGACGTCATGGGATGTGTAGAGGTGTACTTCCACGATGCTTTTCTCAAGTGTTTGTGCTTATTTCTTTGTCTTTGTTATGTGTTTCCTGTCTGCAGCTGAAGTCTGGCTACAGTAGCACTGGAAGCTCAGGTGGACTACCTGGAGGCCAGATCACACTAAACATTCAGAAGGTGACCATGGGAAACACCCCATTCCAATTGATTTTGTTTTGCATATGTAATTATATATTTATATCTCAGATGCCAGTTTGTCCTGGCAACACAGTGTTTTTGTACCATGCCCAATTCTCCTATTTATAACCTGTCCGTTTCTGTCTTAGTTTGAGAGTCTCAATGCAGAGTTGGAGCACAACCAAGAGTTGGCCAATAGCCGTATGGCAGAGTTGGAGAAACTGCAGGTGGAACTCCAGGAGGCTGTGAGAGAGAGCGAGAAGCTCAAGGTAAAGTTATCCTTAAATGTTGGATGAGAACCATTTGTAACTACACGTCATTATCAAGAACCCATTTGATATTCTAGAGAAGAAGAATTTTTTCTACCTGTGGCTTTGATATCATCTCCTGATTTTTCAGATGGACTTGCGGAATATTCCCGAAGAGGTTGTGAAGGAGACTCTGGAGTACAAATGTCTGCAGTCCCAGTTCTCCCTGCTGTACAATGAGTCTCTAGGTGTAAAAACCCAGCTGGATGAGGCGCGTGCTCTCTTGCTCACTGCCAAGAATGCCCACCTCCGTCAGATTGAGCACATGGAGGTAAATTTCAATGCAAAAATAGTGTTAATTAATTCATGATATCTTTCATTATTAACACTTGACTGTCGCCAAGTGTTTCAATACTGTTTCTCTTTACTGTCTTTTGTCCTTGTAACATAAACCACTGCTGCTTGGCAATAATGTCGCCAATCTTTCTCTGCTCAACCTTTCAGAGTGATGAGCTCTCTTTTCAGAAGAAGCTGCGGACTGAGGTCATCCAGCTGGAGGATACCCTGGCCCAGGTGCGCAAAGAGTACGAGATGCTGCGCATCGAGTTTGAACAGAACCTGGCAGCCAATGAGCAAGCAGGTAAGAAACACATCTTCACCTCTATAAGGAGGCTTTGAAGAAGGTTGGAGAAGTCATGCCATGATGTGGTGCATTACATTATACCTTAATGAAATCAGAGCAATCTAATTAACGTAAAGTACGGTAACTTGAAGATGAATAACAACACACTGATAAGCAGTATTCTGTTTTTACCATCTGTTAGAACAGATATGTCTTAATAGGAACAGCGCATGTAATGCCCCGTGCACTCGAGTTCATCATTTACAGCAACAGAAAACTTTGAATGACTCAGAACTAAACCACAGGTTGACTCAGTCAGCTCTGAATATATCTGCATCTCATCCTTTGTCTCTGCTTTCTCAGGACCAATTAACAGGGAGATGCGACACTTAATCAGCAGCCTTCAGAACCACAACCTGCAGCTGAAGGGTGACGTGCAGCGCTACAAGCGGAAGTTGCGGGAAACGCAGATGGAGATCAATAAGGTAGATGACGTGGTTCACCGACAAGTGCTTGCTGTGTTTCATTCAGAGTTCTGAGCAAAACAGAATTTCCTCTAACCGATGTTACTTCATGTATCATTATCAGCAAAATATAGTCATTCTGAAAAAGTATTTCTTCTTTATCAACAGTTGCGTTGTCAGAGTGGCGACACAGGGGTTCTGATTCTAGAAGAGTCGACAAGCGACAGCATTGACGTGAAGAAAGAGGAGGATGAGGACCAGGAAGAGGAAGAGGAGAGGAGGAAGGAACTGGAGAGGCAACGTGCCCGGGAGAGAGAAAGGGAGAGGGAGGCCGAGCGTGAGAGAGAGAGGGAGCGTGAGAGAGAGAGGCAGCGCAGCGATGAGCTGAAGAGGAAGGACTCGGACACACTGAAGATGCTCAGAGTAGAACTCAAGTACATCCCCCTTCTACTCAAGTGCACTATCATAACAACAACAAAATGTTTGGCTGTAATCGCACATAAACTGTAAAATAGAAACACTCAGCTAATGATGGGATTGCCAATATTAATGTGATCGCTTTGTCTTCTTTCACCCTTCAGGAAAGCCCAGGAGTCCCAGAAAGAGATGAAGCTCTTATTGGACATGTATAAGTCAGCTCCAAAGGAGCAGAGGGACAAAGTGCAGCTCATGGCAGCTGAACGCAAATCTAAAGCTGAGGTTTGTTCTTTGGTTAGTCGTCCTTCCGTCATACTTTTGCACATTTCTTTTTTGCATGTGAGAAAAAAATTCTTTAACTGTAAACAACTAAATATTTAAACAGAAATACACATTAAATACAATGCCTAACCCTTTCTTGTACTACCCAGGTGGATGAGTTGAGGATGCGGGTGCGAGAGCTGGAGGAGAGGGAGAGGAAGGAAAGCAAGAAGCTGGCGGATGAGGATGCCCTCAGGAAGATCCGAGTGGCAGAAGAGACCATTGAACATCTGCAGAAGAAACTGGCTGCCACTAAACAGGTGTCTCTCTTTTTTTAAAATGAGTATAAATATCATCAAATTTGTAATATGTCAAAGCGCAGAAGTTGCAATTAACAAAAAAAAAACATCTGACAAAACAGTATTATAATGAAGCACTGCTGCTGCAGATATGCCTTGGTCTCCAGATTTAAGCAAACATGTTTGTTTGAAACAGACGGCAGCCATTGCCACATCATCACAATTTCTTTTTTATATTTTTCAGTGAAAATTAAAATTGTGATGCAAAATACTTTAATGTTTTTTTCATACCGTATCGTTCAGCCCTGCTTATTGGAGCATGTGAGTGGAGTAGCAACTTGGACAGCAGGCTGAACATGCTACACATGTTCTTTAACAACAGAAAGACTTAACAGCCTCTCAATATTTTCACTTTATTTTCCAGTAGTGTATTATCATCAAAAAAGATTGTCAGCTTTTACCCAGAGGTAGAATTGTTTTTTCTTTTTCTGAAAGAATTAGAGACATGAATCATCACCTCTGTTTGAAAAATATTTCAGTTTTAACACTTCGGGGCTGCACCACATATGAATACAAACCAGTCAGCTGTGTTAATAATGAAAGTAGTGCTATGAGTGTCACATTTGCCTAAGAAAGAGCAACTCCTAATCTTAGACACCAAAAGAGGAATTGAAAGCTGACACCCTGGGCTGGAATTTAAATTGATCAGCTGGTTGATTTAATGCCAGCACATTGTAGTATTGCCTTTTTTCTTTTTTTTCATGTGCTTGGATTTTTTAATCTGTTTTTCATGGTTTTGGGATGTTTTCTTTTTCCTGTTTCTGTCAGTTCATGTCAAAAGCTGGAAGCATGGCAACAGTGTTTTTAAGGGTTAGGGTTAAATAAGTGAAAAAGAAAACAACTTACCCAGTTTCCTGGTGTTTGACAAATGTTCTTACATTTTTACATACAAAAATCCACCATAATCATATTCATGTCCTTGTTTTGTTTTAATTGATTATCTTCACTCTCAGGAAACGGGCTGATAATTTTGAAACAATTATTTTCTGCTTAAAATCGCATCAATATCTTTGTAGTCTTGCTGAATTAACACTGCTTTCTGAACCTGCTAGCAGAGAGAAGGAGTGAGATGCTATGCAACCATTATGTTTGCATTTAAGGAAAACAAATATATGGGAAATAAAAACTCTTTGGGTGAGCCACTCTGATAAATTGAAAGTATTACTGTCACATCTGAGCTCACTCACTTGGCTTCACTGTTTTTTTAAATGTTGAGATGCTCTTCAGGAATTTAATTGGAAGTACGTCAGAAAATTGAAGAGAGCAGATTGTCACAAGATGGGAAAATATGAAAACCATGAACTGACTGGAGTCAAGTGTTGGTTAAACAATGTCACTGTAATTCTAAAACATGAGTAGCGTGTTTAGTGGATACTCCCACTTTAGATAATGTAATAATGTCATGATGATACTTATTCTTTCAGCTGTTGACCTCAGTGCTACATTGGATATGATCAGTCTTAGGGGCTTATCAGTTAATATGAATCATATTATCTCCAAAGTCACAGGAGGTAACTTGAGCTTTTGCTCGTTGAGTTTATGAACTCTGGCGCAGAGCAAATAACTGCCCTGAGACCACCTAAAGAATGCAGATTTCTTTTCATTAGCACCAAGACTGTAATTAAATTAAATGCAGGAAATTACACCAAAATATAAAAGTGTAATGACCTTGTTTTAAGTTGTATAACTGTTGTTCCATACCATTTTATGAGTGTAAAGCAGACAGATGTTGAGATCTGAACGCCTGCAGCTCCTCATGCTTGGGAGGTCTAGCAGAACATAATTAAAAGAAGGCAAAACACAGTCCCGACTGATAGTGACGAGTTCTGCTCTTTACTTGTTCAGTCATATCATGTATGAAGTTAAAATGCAGCAGCTAAACTGTTATGGACTCAGATGTGTTTGATTTGTTCCCCTTAGTTTTCTGGCTGCCAGAATTTAACTGCGCAGGATGACAGATTGCCAAAACTATCCAATAAACAAGCTACTTGTGAGTTCATGTGACTGTTGTTTATAGGCCCTCATAGGCTTGTGAGTGAACCAAAATGAAGCAAACGCAGCAAAGTGAAATTTGGAGCTATGTTTGTAGGCTACAAAACAAACCAGGTGCGATCGCACCTCGAGATGCAGAGTCATAAATAGGCCAATGAAGGTGTAATGAATCACATCAGTTTATGTGACGACAGTGCACTAAAATTGAACAACTTTGCACATCTGTGATTCTTCGTACCAAAAGATACAAAAGAGGTGGATCTGTATTATTGATTCAGGTCGATATGGTACTTTATACTTTTAAACTTTATTTAAAGAATAGTAGTACTTTGTTGAGTCAGATGTTCTTGTTGTGTAGAGATGATATGTTGTAGTTTATGTAGAAGCAATAAGGAAGGGGTTAGGAAGAGAACTTCTGGTGATTCCTCATTACATCTGAGAAAAACACGGAAATAATTGGAAACATGCAAACATTTTTATTTCCTACACATGGATTAGTTTTAGTTGTCTTCAGATCATTATCTAGAAAAGAGGCATGGTAGTATTGGGGAATATGACTTGGAATTAAAACCTCTAAAAACTGTGTTGCACACCCCCAGCACGTACTTTATATAAATATCTCCAAATAGTGATGACGTCAGGACCCTCTGTTTTTAATCCAATATTGTTGTCTTTGGCACCTGTGTCTCTCGAGGAGGAGGAAGCCCTGCTGAGCGAGATGGATGTAACGGGCCAGGCCTTTGAGGACATGCAGGAGCAAAACAGCCGGCTGCTGCAGCAGTTACGAGAGAAGGATGATGCTAATTTCAAGCTGATGAGTGAGCGAATCAAATCCAACCAGATCTACAAGCTGCTGAAAGAGGAGAAAG
The DNA here is from genome assembly GCA_900302685.1 of Spondyliosoma cantharus. Lineage (NCBI taxonomy): Eukaryota > Metazoa > Chordata > Actinopteri > Spariformes > Sparidae > Spondyliosoma > Spondyliosoma cantharus. The sequence continues at coordinate 84,612 of OMLP01012620.1, forward strand.
AAGAGTTGGCCGACCAAGTTCTCACATTCAAAACCCAGGTGATGTGTGATTTTTTTTTTTTTTTAACCTGGATAATGCAACACTGATGGATTTTCCTCGTATGGGGAAAGTGAAGTATTAACTGTGCTGTCACTCTCCAGGTGGATGCCCAGCTGTTAGTTGTGCAGAAGCTTGAAGAAAAAGAAGGCGTCCTCCAGAGCACGCTCGCTGCTCTGGAGAAAGAGCTGTCTGTCCGGACACAAGCACTAGAACTCAATAAGAGAAAGGTAAGACGAGACAAGCCATATTGTTAGTTAACATTTGCTAATTACTGGATTTGATTGCTCCCAGGTGATGTCAGAACAGAGCAACATAAGAGCAGATCCTCTTATGATGTTGCAATAGCAGGTGCCAAAAGTCTTTTTCATGCACATCATCGTTGTGGTGTTTTCAGGTACTTGTGAAAAGTTATGACATCCAACATTTATGGGGTTGTTTCCACAAAATGTTGCATTAATGAGCTTCATTGTTCGCAAATTAAACCCACCATCTGTCCTGATTCCCACACTTTTCAATTAGTTAAACTGGTAATAAACAAGTTTTTTGCTTGAACTTATCATTATGAAGTAAATGTTGATTGCATCATGCAATAATTATATAATGCGGGCTGGATTGGCACATGTTGGTTCCCTTTAAACCTCGTTTTTTTACCATGCTGTTTTGTCTGAGAGCGACCTGGTTGTCTTTGCAACGGCTGCTGTGGTAGTTGTCTGTTTGCACGCAGATGTTAAACGTGTTCCCCATGCACAGATGCTGTATCCTTGCTGTAGTGATCCAGGGTTCAAATTTGACAAGTGGCCCTTTGCTGCAGGTCATCCCCCTCTCTCTCTCATCCTGTTTGCTGTCACTCTTCAGCTGAATTGTATATTAAAGCTGTGAAAAAGGCTGAAAAAGGACAAGAAATGATAGTAATTAAGAAAATAAGACTGCCATTGTGCGGACGAGCGCACCAGGCAGGTCTTCAGTCAAAATTTCTATCGTCCCGTCATCAAGGGGACAATAACATCTTTTCAAGATGCCTCCAGGACAAAATGTATGTATTTTATGTACAATGCTAATATTTTAACTAAAACTATAAATGATAGTAAAGTAAAGAAACAACTTGTTGATTTTGGAACGGTTTATCTTCACTACAAGATGGTTAAAATGTTTTTCGAGACGGTTCCAGGACAGGGGTGAAAAAAAGTTGGTCTGGAGTCCCGAGGCTTATGAGGTCATCTTTTTACTTACGCAAATATACTGCTTGAATTCTTTTTTGCACATTTGATTTTATTTATACAAGTAGGAACAACCATAAATAATCAAATGAAAAGCTAACAGAAAACACAAAAGTGGCTGCTGACTTTAACTGAAACCAGTGGTTGCCTGGAAGCTACAAAGAGGTTCTGCAAATCACGGTACAATGTGGAAAATGGTCGTCAGAGATGGAAAACATACACAATCTACAGCAAATAGGTTAAAACACGCAAAATGGTGCTGTTGTTTGAGTTCCTGTAGTGCATGACTGGATCTCAAAAGCACAAAGAACAGACTGTGTGTGTCAGGTTCTACCCAAGCGTACTGTACCCCCGCCACTTTACAGCTCAGGAATCTCATCATTAGGTTGTTTTTTTTTTATTGAGTGCGTCCGGTTCCTTCCCTGCTGCAGGCGGTGGAGGCTGCCCAGTTGGCAGAGGACCTGAAGGTGCAGCTGGAACACACGCAGGCCAAGCTTAAGGAGATCCAGGTCTCTGTGGCTGAGAACCGCACCGCCCGGGAGAGGGAGAGCAGCAACCTGAAACGAGCACAGGTATGTTGAGGGATGTCACTCCATTCTATCTAAACCCCTGAAGCCAGAAGATCTAATCCGTCTCAAACCATCTTTATCTTGGGCTTTCTAGGAGGATCTGTCCAGGCTGAGACGGAAGCTGGAGAAACAGAAAAAGGTGGAGGTTTACTCCGATGCTGATGAGATCCTGCAGGAGGAGATCAACCAGTACAAGGTGAGAAAGAGAAAACACAGGTCTTGTGCAGAGAAATTTATGACTTTAATCAACTTCTGTTAGCAGCGAGGGAGTAATAAAAACACCAACAGCTTTCTGGCACAATCTGCAGTGGACTGTTACACACAGAGTTAGTGAAAATGTAATATTTCGTAATACAGAATACTACACATTTTGTAATTAGCTCGATTGGCTGGAAATGTCAGTTTTTCATTCATGTGTATGAGCCAGAGAGTGAGCTCAAACCTCCACATTGTGCCTTCGGGATATCAAGAATCTTCGTTGTTACACCCTCCAATGTTAACTGTAATACCAAACGGTGGATCGAGGTAATAACACTGTTGGCAAGGAAACATTTGGCCCAAATAACAATATATTTATCTGTCTCCAGGCCAAGCTGCGCTGCCCCTGCTGCAACACACGAGACAAAGAGACGGTGCTCACAAAGTGTTTCCACGTGTTCTGCTACGAATGTCTCAAGATGCGTTACGACACCCGGCAGAGGAAGTGCCCCAAGTGCAACTGTGCCTTTGGAGCCAACGACTTTCATCGCATCTACATCACCTAATTCTCAGAGGGACAGAGAAGAGAAAAGAGTAGACGGAACCAAAGGAGGAAAGAGGATAGAGATGAGACAAAGGAACTGAAGATTTATTCAAAGGGGCAGACGTTTTGTCTCCTTGTTTTAAACTCTCTTTGGAAAGACTTGTTTTACCGCATCATCACTACCTGGTGATTTAATTTGGTGACCAAACATAGTGATGCACCTGACTGAGAGTGTTGTGCTGTAGTTAATAAACACAGTTGGTTGTGCACACAGTGATATTCTTACATTTTGAGCTGCTCTGACTGTTTTCCTGTCTTTGTCATTCTTGCCATGTTAAACATCCTCTTTTTTAA